>BHFT01011120.1:0-10352 GCA_004320025.1 Laticauda laticaudata
AAACACTATCTTTACATGAATTTTATACATCACTCATATAAAATTTATCTTATGTCTATCCTATATTATAAAATTCATCTTTGTTCTAAAACCACTTTATACCAATAATTCTACCTCCGAATATAATAGTATTGCAGTTTCTTTGTTTTTTAGAAGCTAATTTGAATCTGTCCATTTCTGCTCAGTTTGGAAATTTTTGGGATAATCATCTCCTTGTAGGAATCTGTGTAGTGCCCTTCCAACCACTGAGGCAAAGCCAACCTAGTCCTGCTGTTAATTATATGTATTGTGATATATTTTGTCTTAATTTGATATTGTTTGTCAAAAAATCCCCAGTAGAAAAAACTCTGGTTTATATTTTGATCTGCTCTTTAGTAATAATCTTTCTAGCCATTTCTTATTTATCTTCCAATATTTTGGGCTTCTATGCATGGACCACCACATGTGGGAAAAAAGTTCTCTTTCTTTTAACATTTCCAACATTTGGACCTTCAATTTTGGGGCACATTTTTCGCCAATCTCGAAGGAGGAAGTTTTTAGCCCATCTATTTAAACAGTTTATAATGCATTTTTCTGTATGTTACCAATTTTGTAATCTTATTTATTACTTTCCCCAGACTTTTTCCCATTCATTTAAAGTCTGAATTATTAGTCTTACATTCCTACCCTCAAGGCAATTATATTTCCTTTACTATTTCTCTCTTCTAATTCTATTCAAGTAAAACAATTGTAAAATCTAGTTATATTCTTTTCCTGAATCCCATAAAATTTTATTCTAGCTGCTGGGGCGTTTATTACTAATTCCAAATCTTTTCTATCCTGTTACATCTACTATGAATTTGAAATATTTGCCCATTGATCTATTTTAAATTCCGTTTCTTGAAGTTCTTGACTGCGATTTCAAATTTCCTTGTTACGTCTAATAAATCTTTATATTTGATCATTTCTGGGAAATATTCCAAATTTGTTTGGGTGAATCATTGCCTCCATTTTTGATTAAGCCAAATTGGTACTTTTAAATAGTATGTTTTTTATGTATTTTTTTCCAATTAGTTATCATGAGGGTCTCTAATTAAGTTGTCTGTGAAAAGTATTTCTGGGTAATTTTTCCTACATCCAGAAAAAAGCTGCCAACCCCCTTTGTAAGTCGTGGCCCTTAAAAATAAGATTTCTCTTTATTTTTAAGTTTACCCATCTTTAAACATACTAGGGTGGCACCTGATGTAATTACAATTTTTCCCAATTTGGAAGTTGCAACCTTCCCCTGCTTTCATATTCCTGCATTTGCTTTTTAAATTTATTCTGGGTTTTTTCCCTTGCCAAATAAATTTAGCAATAATTTATTGAGTTTTCTTTGGAAAAAATTTCTTATGTAATTTAATTGGGAATCATCCTGAAATAGATATTGAAAATTTTGGGAGGAAATATTGCCATTTAACGGTAGCAATCTTCCAATAGGAAAAGTTGTAATTTGGCCTCATAATTCTAGATCCTTCTTTACCTGAAGCATCAATTTATCATAGTTGTTTTCTTTAAGCGCCTTACAATGTGCTGTCAACCATATTCCTAAAATATTATTTCTATTGCCAACTATAAAACATGTATACAAAATATTTTATGAGTTGACATAAACCAGTCTTTGTGCTCAAAAATGGTAAACAGCATATGTAAAGTTGATAACACAAATAAATTTGAGACTTAAAGTTCATGTTAATTATTGGATGTTATGGTCAAGATTTAATTGTTCTGGAGGTTTAAGATTTTATCTTTCTAAGTTTACATTTCATCAGTAAGTTCTGGTCTACAATATCCATACTTCATGGATACAAGGAAAAAGAAAATTATTACTTTTAAAGGAAAGTAATAGCTATTACTTTTCTGTTAAAAGAAATCTCTGGAAAGTATATATACTAAAGAGACTTCTGACACCTTAAAGGCCAGCCCATTCTTGAAGTCTCATAGTGTAAAGATTTTATTTCTCCCATTATATTTTGTCACTGACTAATATACATTTAGACTGATATAAATTTAATTAAACATATATTCACTTAATAGCTCAGTGTTGCATAGATAGAAATTTAGCATTCTAGGCTTAAAAACATTTTACTAATTACTTTGTCACATTGTTGCTATTACTTAGATCATGTTCCTGTATTCACTGAACTGTAGTAAATTGTTCTAAACACTTTTAATATTTTAGAAGCATTCTAGGTTTTAGCATTTTACAATTTTTTACAGTTAAATAATTTTCTAAAACCACAGCTTCTTACGCTCTGTATTTTTTTCTTTTAAAGTGCCTGTTGTTTGATTTGCTGGTCAGTGAATGTAATAAAGATTTATATAATACTGGTACGCAATGTGAATCTCAATTACTTTTCTGTAAAGCAGGGGTCACCAACCTTTTGGACCTCAGGGACCACCAAACTCACAATTTAAAATCCAAGGGACACTAACCAGTTCTGTGAGCATGGCCTAATTTGTGGTTATGGCTTGGTGGTCATGTGACTGGCTGGGTATGGCTTGTATATAAATATTATAAATATTAATATAAATATTGATTTTTTTTTTAAAAAAGAGCAACTTTTACCCAAAATCAGACAAAGCAGGTAGGCAGAGTTGCTCAAAGAATCACAGATTCATTCAGAGATCTATCTGCCATCAGCTAGCTCAGTCTGTCACATAAAATTTGCAAGCAAGCAAACTCACAAAATTAACGCATAACACACCATGTATGGAATTATTGAATTTTTTATTTTTAAAAAGAGCAACTTTTACCCCAAAATGGGCAAAACAGGCAGGCAAATTGAGTTGCTCACCGAATCATTCAGTGATCTGACTTCCAGTTTGTTCCTCGTTGGAGTCAGAGCGGAATCCGTGATTGTGCATGATTTCGCCCAAGCTCACTTGCTGGAGGGTCCTGATTGGGACCAGAACCACCCTGGTGGAGTGGTGAAGAAGGGGGAAATCACCTGGAGAGTTGAAAATCCCTCCCAAAGGCAAGCTGCAGTGGTGGTCCTAAAATGGCCACCACGAAGACAAAGAATACTCCGGGAAACTAAGTTTTGTGTTGGAGCAGAGAAGTAGCGAGCAGAGTGTGAACCAGGCAAAGGACATCGCTTTTGAGGTATTAAAATAAAGGGCCATCTTGTAGGGAAGTGTATGGAAGCGGCGACCAGAGAAAGTGAGGAAGAAATTGGATCTTATAAAACTTGGATTGGATTAATTTGGAGGAGAAAATTTAAAGGAAAATACTTTAACACAACAAAGGTTTAGAAATTAACTGGGATAACATTGAATTTAAATGGGACTTAAAGGCGGATAATTAAATGCTTGAAATTTGTAGTGTATGAAAGTAAATCATAAAGGCATAATGATTTGAAATAGCGAATTTTAATTAAATAGTTTATATTCAATAAAAGAAGATTAAGGTAAAAAGATCAAAGAAAAACGCCACCGTGAATGTACAGGAAACTGTTTTAAAGTGTCTGGTCTTCTCTCAAGAAGTTTGGATTTTGGAAATTTTAAAAGAATAAAAGAAACTTATATTGTTGTTAGAAACGCAATCCAACATTAAGACTCAGAGTAAAGGATTGTTGGAAAATAAAATTCAAGGAATAGATGTTGGCTAAAATAATTATACTGACTCGGTGGGATTGATAATTAATCTGTTTAAGAGGAAATTGTTAACTATTAAGCGAGTGGACGAAAGAAAAAGGAAAAAAGAAGAATATATGGAGGAAACTATTTGTTGATATAAGAATTGGACCTTAAACAAGCAGTCAAGAATTGGGATTTGCAAGATTAATAAGGCGACATTGATAAATTAAACTGAATATGTGTAATTATGTACTACCAGAATTAAAGAAATGGTGACTCAGAATACACCAAGGACAAAATAACCATAAGGGGGAAGAGTTCTATAAGAAAGGAAAGCCAACATTGAAGAAAGAAAAACAACAATTTCTTAAGCGGTGGGGGGGGGGGGGGGAAGAAATTAGAAAATTAAAAATTTGTGGTCTGATGGGGATGATAAAAGGGAGAATGGTTCAGAAAATAGAATAAAGGAAAGGAAAAATCACAAAAAAAAGGAAAGGGCAACAAAAGAAAAATAAAAAGGGGCAGAAAAGAGAAAAGTTTAATAACTGGATATGAAAGAAATGAGAATAAGAATGGGGAAAAGGGAAATTGAAAAGACCAGAAAACAAAGAGAATAGGAAAACATACAGGAAGAAGATTCAGTTAAACATTGTTTCCCCAAGAAAATGAGAGATTTAAATGAGTGGGGAAAAAAAAAGGATATAGGAAGGAGAAATTCCCAAGGTAATATGTTGTGATGAAATAAGAAATATATGAAAATAAAAGTATTTTATGTATGATGATTAAATAAGGTTGTTTGAGAAAATATAATGTGGAAAATCTGAAAAAATATTGGTTATATTACTAGATAAAGGTGAGATTGATATTAGGTAAGAAGTGAGTGGTTAGCTTTCGAATTAATTAACCAATGTGAACAATTATTATTCAAGGATTGAATAAAAGGACAAAATGTGATAGAAAAAAGGAATAATGGAAATGAACAACAGAAAAAGAGTATGAAGAATTTAGATAAGCATTGTTATAATAGATATAGAATGTATTAATATAACATGATGATTGGAAAAATTGGATATAGACTGTAATATTAACAAAAGAGGATGAAAAAGCAAACATGAAAAAACTAAAACGAATATGATAGAACAGTAAACTATGTTGTCCATGTTTGGTTAAATTGAAACATGTGAAACGCTTGGAACCACTGATGCCTAAAATATGGAGAATTTTTAATTTTAAAATAAAATAAAAGCAGGGAGAAAATTGAATAATGGAATTACTAGGTATGTTTAACTGATATGGTGGTAGGCATTTGGAGTTTTGAAAGGTTGAAAATAAGCATTGAAGGAAGAGTAGTTAGTTTAGCAAGACTAGCAGAGTAACAGAATAACAGAGTTCGAAGGGACCCTGGAGGTCTTCTAGTCCAACCCCCTGCTGAGGAAGGAAGCCCTATACCATTTCAGACAAATGGTTGTCCAATCTCTTCTTAAAAACTTCCTGTGTTGGAGCACCCACGACTTCTGGAGGGATGCAAAAGGTATATAGTTGAAACCACTTTCCAGTATTATATTCTGGATTACTGTGAAATGACACAAGAGGTAACAGATGACTATTTGTGTTAAATGGCCTGAAAGAGGAAATCTGTGATTTATTTCAGACCTCAAAACATTCAATGAATGTTTTTTATCATCAGACTTCTTGAAACATCATCTTTTGAGTTCTCTAAAAATAAACAGTAGTTACAAATTATTTTCAACTATTCTACCGATAGGATGTTTGTTCCTCTACAATATTAGAAAGAAAACCATTAATATAAAAATGAATTTTGAAACATTTTATTCGATTGGGAATGAAGATCATATAATCTTTGGATATAAAAACAAAGTTAAAAGGAATGTTCACAGTAATTGATGTACGTTGGCTTCTGATCATTTAAGTTAGTAACAAAACTATAGTTCAATGGAACTAAATTGTTGATTCACTTTAAAAGACAGTAATAACACACTTTTTGAAAAAGTAGATACTATTTAGGCTCATAATTCCACGTTTATTTTCATTGAATTTCTGTTTGTCTTCTTAATATTAACTGTTAAGATAAAAATATCCTGGAAAAAGTCTGTTGCTTGATTCCATGATTGAAAAAAATGTACCATTTGAATGTTTCAAGTACAATATATTTAGAAAAAGGGGTGGAAAAAGTTGTCTCACGTAAGAAGTCAGTTACATATAGACCTGGTATTGAACGATACTGCTTTATTCAATAATACTGCTATTGCTGTGTTCAGAGAATTTAGTACAGGATGTGAAAACAAAAATGTTTGATAGTATTATTATGGGAAAAATGGGGGAACTTGATTCTGAATCACCTTAATACTTAATAGGAAAAGCTATCATTAATACTGTTTAAATGGTTAATTCATAATTGTGATCATGACCTGTTCTTTTTGTGGTGCCTTTCTTAAGCTTGAGTTTAACATAGAGTCTGACCCCTTGCAGCAGAATTCTATGATAGGTAACAGATAAATAAAATGACAAGCAGTTTGTGGCAAATTACATACTTTTCAGATAACAACCAGTTATACTGTGGATGGACTAATCACACAAATGCCTTGTCACTGAGACCTATCTCCATTTAGTTCTATTTTGAATATAATTCAGGAAGTTCATTCCTTTTATTTTGGAATCTATTGGCCTGAGTTGCTTGGTTAAGATTTTAAATCCTGCTGCTCTATGCCAAACTCAGAAGCCAAAATATGCACCAGAATTGTTGCTGTTTTTATACCCTCTATTCTTTAGTTATGCTTTTCCAAATTCCAGCACAGTTTCCCATCTCTTCCTAATTGAACCGCTCCACTTGCCACTAGCTGCATAGCAGCTGGGAAGGCTTTGTGTTCTGCCTCCTTCACTCTTTCTGACAAAGTTTTCTCTGTGTCGCCAATCTTCACTGGAACAGCTTCTTGAAATATTATTGCTCCAGCATCAACTTCTTCCTGGAAAGAGAAGAATAAAAAACTTTAGCAAGATGGCTGTAATTTAAAGCAGTGGTGGGATTTAGCCAGTTTGCACCAGATCGGGTGAACCGGTAGCAAGAATTTGGCGTGGGTTGCTGAACCGGTATAGATGTTCTGGCTCGCCACGCTCCCCCACCCATCGCCCTCCCACCCAATGCTCGCTCACCCCGCCTGGCTGCCTGACATTCACCTAAGGTATTTCTTTTTTTTCCCTCTCTCGACAATCAGCTGTACATAATTTCAGCTGTACTGGGATTTCCCTTGCTAAGGTCCAGGAAGGCAAAAAATGGAGGGAGGAGCTCAGCCCCCCCCCTCCATTTTTTGCCTTCCAGAGCCCCAGAGAAGCCTTAGGGGAGAAAAAACGCCCCTCCAGAGGCTTCTCTGAGGCTAGGAAGCTCCCAAAACAGAGCTTGGAGGGGTGTTACCTGCCCCTCCCATGCTCTGTTCCTTTTCTTCCAGAGCCCCAGAGGAGCCTTAGGGGAGCAAAAACGACCCCCTCAGAGGCTCCTCTGGGGCTAGAAAGCTCCCCAAAACAGGTGAGGGCTGCAAAAAAAGGCCATTCCCACCCAGTCACATGGCCACGCCCACCAAGCCACGCCCACAGAACCGGTAGTAAAAGTTTTTGAATCCCACCACTGATTTAAAGTCATTTGCAACAACAAAGGATACCATGAGAATAGCTAACTTAATTATTAAAACGATCAAATAACTATGGACTATTTATCTAGGGGTAGAATCTAGTATTCTTTTCAGTATTCCATTGGGGGGGACAGTGTGTGTGTATCTATATTTTTTCTATGCACATTTTAATGTCTTGTTTAGTTTTGCTTTGTCAAAACTACAACATTGTAGCTCAGATCCCTGATTACCTTACATTGAGTTTCTGTACTTTGCCCTCAAAAGCTGTTATGAGCAGTTACGCTGGTAGCCAAAGGCTTTAAATTAAATTGATCAACCAGGTAATAAAAATAAGCACATACAGCCACAAAGTGCACAGTGCAGCCAGTGACACGGACTCCAGCCTCCAGGACCAGTTTATGGGCATTAGATCCTTTAAATGAAGGTAGCAAAGAAGGGTGAATATTCAAAATTTTTCCTAGGGAAAAAAAGAGAATACATTGCTGTTAAATTCATTTTTCTAATTTTATAAAATTAGAATATACATTAATGTGCTTGCATAAAAATAATATCAAAACACTCTTTCCCCATTTAATTAAAACACAGTAGAAACTGTAACGCCTGTCCAATGCTGTAAGATAAATTATAGTTTGGAAGTGGTCATTCAAAATCTGAAACCACAGAACAAAGCTTATTGATAAATCTTGGTAGGTGTTAAGAGAAAAATTGCCAAATAAATGACTAAGAACTCTTTTTTCATAAGGCACTGTTTAGATAGTATGTGGGAATAAGCAAGTAAAGGGAGAAATAAAGCCCAATTCAAGATCTGAAGTCTAAATTATGACTATATAATGCAATATGTAAAATTTGAAATAGCATTCTATAAGCATCAATGTATGTTTTAAATGTCTATTATCATCTTTCATCAAGGCTTATTAATTACATTTGCAATGCAGTGCATATTTGGATTGGAATCAGTCGAGCTCCATCCAATCCATTGTTATGATACCTCAACAAATTATCATCTAATCTAGTACTGTCTACTCTGACTGGCAATATTTCTCCAAGATCTCAGGAAAAACTGCCATCAATCTATTATTGTGATCATTAAAATAACAACTATAGAGAGTTAGCACCCACCCTTCTCCTAGAAGAATGAAATATTCCAAGAAATATTAAAAAGGCAGAATATTATATTTTCTCTAAAGGAGAAACATGTTTCTAAAGACATAAACTCAGACCCTCAGCTCCCTGCCCTCCCCCAGCAGATATTTTGGTGCCAGCTTACCTATCTACAAGACAAAAGGCTGGGCCAGCTTATCTACAAAACAAAAGACCTTCACCCTCAGGAGATACTAGGGTTAGCCCTCTACCCATTTCACCACATGGCACTTGGGAAGATTGCATCATCCAGCAAGATTCAACCAAGCCTGGAACTTAAGACAACCTACAAAGTTACACCTGCATGTCCCCATGGGAGTCTGACAACCAATCAGAATACATTTCTTTCACAGAAACGGGAAGCAAGTTCAAAGTCCAAGAGAGAGTATAAATCTCTCTCTCACACACACCCATGTGATCAATTGCCCAGGAACTCAAACTATGTGGTCCTGTCCACCATTAAACCATCTTTCCAAACAGCCTCCATTTTTCCAGTGTTTTTCTCCCTACTTGGAACTGAAGCCAGATGGACATTTCTTCCAACACAACCTTGGAATTGAAATTTGGACTTTCTTCAGTACTTGTAAAAATCAGTCTGTAGATAAATCTTTTAAAATTTATAATAAACCTTTAAGAGCCTGCATTTGTATAGCAGATGAAACAGGCATGACCGAGTTCCAATTTTAAAAAGATTAAGCCAGTAGAACAAATTCTCATTTAAAGAAAAACTTAATACTTTCATGTGTCCTTGTTCTGTTTAATTGTCTCTTTTAAAAGAAACACCAACATGTATTCCCTGAGCTTCTCATCATACTGCGCATAAAGGCTCAACTCTGAAGGGTAGCCTATAACTCCCCTGGTTACCTTCTCACTCCAAGACTTGTATTGCAAGGGATCAATTCAAATGTCTAAAACAATCACTTGTCTCCTGCAGCCAGCTACGTAAGGAGAAAAAAAAGAAAGAAGAGGTGGTGGTCCTTTTCACACTGGGCTTTCTAATATTTCTATGAGATTTTATACGAACGGACACTAGTATGCCACTACCATCATCTTTAGTTAACAGAGAGATTCTCTCGACGTTTAATATATTTTAAAAAAACACAGCAATAATTTAAATTGAAGAGATAATAAATAGGAAGATTTTTGCCCTCATCTTAACTAAGTATAATCTGAGCTCAGAATAGATGGTTATCAATAGGGGGATTCTTGCCATGTATCTTGTTTAGTAATAACATGGAGAATAATGACATTGTCTCTTACATCAGTGCAGTTTTTAACTTACAAGATGCGTCTGTGAGAAATAAAAGGATTAACTTCTAATCATAAACAGAGACTTCTCAAAATTTTATTAATTTAACTCTTCAATGACGAACTCCTTTCACTGAGATATATTCGAACTGTTTGATATGTAAAACACAGAAGTGCTCACCTTCCCACTTGCTAACAAAAGAGCCAGATAAGATGCGCATAAATCCAGCAAGACAAATCAGTTCTACTGAAAACTCCCTGAGGACTTGATCAACCGCACTGTCAAATTCTATACGATTGCTGTAATCCTTGTGGCTAATGACCTGAAATATAAAAACAGTAGAAAAACAGATGTAATACAGTCTAGTTATCCTAAATGCCATCTTCCAGAAAGTTGGACCTCAATTTTCATCATCCTCAGTCATGATAATTGATGGCCTGTGGAGCAAGATTAGACAAGTCTGACTTTATCATTTTTCCATTAAATACAGAAAAACACTGATGCTTAAAGCTTTATCTTATTAAGTGGAATTCATTTAAGGAGGCATATGATGTATCAAGAACAATATATCATTGTCTACATGATAAATTTTGGTCCTGAAAACTGAGACCTTGCCAAAACTATGGTCACAAGCCATGGCCATCCCCATCTTCAAAAAGGAAGACCCCAGCCTAGTTGAAAATTACAGACCAATCTCCTTATGCTGAGTCACCTGTAAAGTC
>BHFT01011122.1:0-14072 GCA_004320025.1 Laticauda laticaudata
TATATATATATATATATATATATATATTTGATTAAATAATATTATTATTAAGTGCAAAATTTATCAAATGGGTATTTTTAAAAAAGAAGTCCTGGAAACTTCTTTTGTAGTCCTGGATGCTACAATTAGAGGAACTTGATAAAACTATCACTATAAAATCACATATATTTGAATTCCATTAAGTGCAACTACACTTACTTCTAAGTGAAGATATATAGTGATATTTTAAATCTCATAGCCCACTGCAAGGCTAATATATGCTGGATGGTTGTTTGTGTGCATGCATGCGCATGCACGATAAATTCTAAAGTAATGTAAAAACATTAATTTAAAATTCCTTATGAAATCATTTGGTATATAGATGCACTTTGAGCTTGACTTTGTATCTGAATTTCTTTCATCATTCTAAGATGACGGTATATCATTTTATGTATGAGTGCCATGCTTATCATACAATGCAACCATGGATATGTGCCATGAACCCACTCAATTTCTTGACCCAGTTGATATTTTTATATTGAATAAAGAGAACACTTCTAGGCCACAAATCAGCCCTATACACTGAAGTGTAAGTGTATCCCAGAACTCTAGAAAAAGGTGAAGTCATAAAGGGAACAGGGAGCATTCTGATATATTGGTGTTGTTGGTGCGCCCCATGTAGTAGTTAATTGCAGAAAATGTCCTAATCAGTCCAAATTACTGAAGATATGTCCCCTATATTATAAATGGTTCTTGAGTAAATAGATTATGCAGAAAATGAGTTATAAAAATAAAGTTTAGAACTATTAATAATTATTAATTATCCTCATCCCTCAACCTTAAAGGAAAAAAACATTTAAAAGAAGAAATACAAATAAAGAATATGTGTAGCTCAGGGTTGAAATGAGGGGTCTTAGACTAGCACTACCTACTCAGACAAGTGAAACATCTTCAAGAAAACAAACAAGCTCAGCCAGCAGCAAGAACACCCCCTCAAAAGAAGAAATCCATGGTTCTTTCCATCCTTTATCTTCACAGCTGTCCTTTGAGGTAGATTAAGTGGAGAAAGCTCATGCAATAGCTTCATGTTTAAATTTCAACATTTGAACAGCCTCGATTTCCTTTGTAAAATTATGCCACCCACCCACCCTTAGGTATACTTTAAGTCTGTAGCAGAGAGATATTTGTGCTGGACCAATGGGGACTCAGTCTACACTGCTATCACCAAGGTGACTTACAGAGATTATAACTAAACTTTTATCTCTATGAGCACCAATTTGATTACCACTACTAATATCAATTATAACAACAATAATAATAAATAGAAAGTTATCATTTCTGTTTTTTAAAGCTAGTTAAGGATTTCAACAGTTTAAAGAGAGTGTTTTTTCCCCCCATTTTATTTCCTGAATAAAAAAGAATTTTGGGTTACATATTAATCTGAGATAAATGCATTTGGTTCATATTAAAATGCCAACCTCATAAATTTCTCTGGCATCTCTAGTGAAAGAAGAGTGCATAAAGAATAGTTATTCCAGATAAAGAAGTTTCTACTGAAGGAAATCTCAAGAAAGAATATGCAATACCAGTAGCATTTTAGCTATATTTCAGCAATCTATCTATGCTCCACTTTTAGAAGGGATCAAATTGCTCTGTGTTGATTCACTTAATTTTCATCATAGCAATTTGATAACATGAATTGGTCTTCAGAGAGATAGTAATAAAGGAGGCTGACATTATCTCTCTCTCCCTCTCTTAATTTATACAATTAAAATTATATCAAAGGATAAAATGACAACATTTTTCTTACTCCTCGACTAAGTTGTCTGCTTTAAACTATCACCAGGAAAAGGCTTTTTGCCTAGAAATAGAGTTAACATCTTGAACTAGAAAGTTTAAAAATCATTACTAATAATGCTTTCTTGAATTTTGTGGGGTTTTTTTTGTCTTGCCTTTTTTTTGAGAAATGGGAAATGAGATAGAAAATGGATAGGTGATAAATAAAAATTTGTAAGAAAATTGCTCAAGTGTTACATATGCAGGTACTCTTTTAAAGCCATCATTGAAAAAGTATACGGTATTTTTTTTCTTTTCTACTGTCAAGCAATCAGAGAAACAGAAAAAAAGAACATGAGACCTCAAATCAATACTATGCCCTTTTAATGCTATAGAAACATATGAGAAAGCAAACAAGACAGTTAACTATTTTGCTGCATTTTGTTTTATATTTGTTTTATATTTCATTATTTGAGTGAACTTATTTATTGCTAGGAAAATTTGCAAAGATTGTAACAATCTACTTCCTACTGAAGCTGACTTGAAATACACCTTTATTTCATTACATCTTTCACATATTAATCCTCTGTGTATCTTTAGTATTAAAAACTCTTCACAATAGAGAATTGTCAAGCCTGGCAACTCTATGGTGTATGTATAAATGTGTGGGTGTGTATAGTACAATATAGGTTGCTATGGAAATATAACAAAACAATATCTTTTCAATGCCCTGGGGTTCAGAGGGTAGAAAAATATTCTGTTGTTCAGAAAATAAGGAAAAATCGTAGCTTAGAAATTAGGAGAGAATACAACAGGTAAAAAGAGTATTGTATCAGTAGATAGGGAAACAGAGAATCAATAGAAACAAAGATAGAAGCAATCCTGAGGAGGGAGCCTGAAAGAGAGAAAAGGAAATAGGCTGAGATGGTAAAGAAGGGCAATCAAGGACAAGATAGTGACTATGGAGTTTTGTACAGGCAAACAAATGCAAGCCATTATCAAGAAGGGGGTGGGTAGTAGCAAGTCAATAAAACATCCTGACTCCAGAAGTGGGATCCATCATTTCTTTAAGTCAACTCTCCTAATGATCTTGCCCTAAGGAAATTCATCTAAATATTCAATCTAAGTCTTCCTTCAATTTCAACCGTTGCTGATTCTTATCATGCTCTTACTTGTAGTAGGGAAGATGTATATCATCTCTTACATGTGTTAACTTTGGAGATATTTACAGATAATTACAATATCTCTCTCAAATTCAAGTTATATCTGCCTTATCCCATTACTAAAACAAGTATGCACTATTACTGGATAACAAAAAGGAATGATGTTAATCTTTAGTAATCTAATTCAACCATCACAGATATACAGTAAGCTGCATTATCAAAAGGATTCCTGTTGTTATCGATAGTAGAGGTAAGGTCATTAGTTTGTTGACTAATTTGTAGAGGAAGGAACAAATCTTAATTGAGCCAATGTTTTCTATATTCTCCAAAACTTTTTTGAAGCTGCTTTTTGTGATGAGTGCTTTAATTTTGACTTGCAAATGGAATGTTGCTGCTTCAAAACCCGCAAAAACATTTGTTTCCCCTGAAATAAATTTCCTTTTCCTAAACTTTTAAATTTCCCTTGGTATCAAAAAACAAGAAATGTTCCAGTGTTGCACCATTTCATAATTTTTCCAGTTTTTTTAGGGTAAAGAGTATCTCATTATATTGGAGTAAAAACCAAAGCAAAAAATTCCAGTTCCAATTATTCTCTGAATTTAACATCTTATACTATTTGTCAGTTACAAATGAGATGTAGATTATGTGTGGACAATTATAATGAAATTCATATTCACTGTAGTTGTGTTATAAATGTTATAGTAGATCAACAGATATCTGAAGTGGAGGACTTCCAGCTGATGTCGCAACGATATTGGATGTGAGGAGAGGGCCTGTGCACTCCCATGCTGAATTCTCCCTGTTAGAGAGCTCCAAAAGGAGCTGAAGCCACCTTGTAGGGGTGATGAAGAAAAGAAGGGCACCCTGCAGGTCATGAAAACAGCAACTCCTCCGCTCGACTCAGGGTTTCTTCCCTCTCATACACAATAAGGAGAAAAGATAGCCACCATGGCTGCCACGAAGCTGGGACACCCAAGGCAACAAAGAAATATGCAGGAGCAGTATAGATGAACAGTGATTGGAGCTGGGTCAGAAGATTTCTTGTTATTTAGAAATTTAAAGAAAAAAAGAAAGAGGAAAATCCAGGAAAAGAGATTTATTTTTCAAAGTGGTCAACAACCATAGAGGGAAAAATCCTAGACCTGAAAGAAAGGAATTAAGGGGAGAAAAGCTAAAGACCTTGTAAAAGATAGAACATTGGATTTTTAAATTGGGATGGTATTGTTTTGGAAAGGCATTATAAAATTATGTAAGTATCTTGAATCTACTTGAAATATCTTGAAGTATCTTGAATCTATGGAATCTATTATGGAAGTATCTTGAATCTATGGAAGCTGACTTTGCTTCCATAAATTGAACTAAATTTGGATTAATCAAATCAATAAGACTTGAAATAATACTGAAACCTAAGCCGAGGCACCATCTACTGGTTTATGGAATGTATCAGATCCTACAAGTTTAGAAAAAAAATTGATAAGAGAAATAAACAACATTCATCTGGAGGGCTGTGGTGACACTTACTGTTCAATTACTGTTCTATAACTATCTATTTTATGATTACTGGAGACTCCATTATGAGAATAAGGAAGACTCTTAAGTAAAGTAAAGTGACTTTTGATTTGCAGAAGCTGCCTGGACTACTTAAATGGAATGGATTAATAATCCTGAGATGTAAATGATTATTTAACTCAGGATTGGACCTGAGACAAGATGCTCCATCAGGGGGAAATAAATAAGATTTCAAGAGAAACGGGGTTGATGTTTCAAAGCATTAGGGGTACTATGTAAAAGAATCACAGAGAGATAAAGAAGCTAATGCAAGGCATGTATGGGGAAATAGAAAATATGCTACAGCTGATAATGTATGAAGTTCAATAAGTCCAGGAAAGAGAGGAGATAGTATAAAGAATGGAAGATAGAATGGACAAACCAGAAAACAACGCAATAAGATGAAAATGAAAAGACTATAAAGAAAATAAAGACTGATGAAATAAACCAAGAGAAAAGTACTTTAAGAGATTTAAAAATGGAATCGGATAACCTGGAATATACTTTTGAAAGGGAGATAGGAGTTTGGGTGGATACCCTGGAAACCTGGTAGCTTAGGAGGATAGAGATATGAGAAATATTCAGTTTGAATGGTGAAGACATCGAGGTTGATAGGGACAAAGATCCAACAGAGGAGTATGGGAGACAAGCTAAAAAATGAATAATAAGAATTGAAGTATTAAAATAAACAAGAGATGATGGATAGAAAGAATATATATATGTATATATATATTTGTTTTTTTAAGTTTTCGCTGGATTTAATGTGTGCTGTTCAGCTTCCTTTGGTATTTCCCAACGTCATTGTAAGTGCTTTTAAAGTTATATAGCAACATTTTCGCAGAAACTCATCTGCCCATCATCAGGCTTCCTGTATTGCAGTTTTGTATATTGAGTTTACAAACTCAATACAGAAGCCTGAATGATGGCAGATGCATATTCTGCTGAAACCATTGCTACAACTTTAACAGGCACTCTACAGTGGATGTGGGATAATACCCGAGAGGAAGCTGAACAGCACACACACACACACAAACACACACAATATGTGTGTGTGTGGCTGTGTGTGGTGTGTGTGTGTGTGCTGTTTCAGCTTTCTTTGGGTTATTATCCGGCACGTCATTGTAGTGCTTCAAACTTGTAGCAAATGTTTCAGCAGAATCTCATCTGCCATCATCGGCTTCTGTATGGATTGTGGCGTTTCTGCACAGCTTTTGGTTTCAATTCGAGGAATAAAAGATAAATCAGTAGATAAAATCAGTAAGAATCAGTAGAATCACATCCAGACTTGCCTTCAACAGACAAAAAAATAGCAAGCCATCCTTAAAAACCCAACGACAAAATTGACCTGGAAAACCAAGGCATATACGAAGTTCCCTGTACATCATCGCCGGCCACATACATTGGACAGACATAGAAGAA
The DNA here is from genome assembly GCA_004320025.1 of Laticauda laticaudata. Classification (NCBI taxonomy): domain Eukaryota; kingdom Metazoa; phylum Chordata; class Lepidosauria; order Squamata; family Elapidae; genus Laticauda; species Laticauda laticaudata. Next base: position 5,886 of record BHFT01011122.1, read on the forward strand.
TAAGTACCCTAGATGAACACCAAAAATGCAGTAAAAGCTGGAACACATCTCCTTCACTAAGTCCACACATGAAAAACCATACAGGTCACATGTAACATCAACTTCAAATGGCACTAAAAACCTAAGCCACTTATAGAAAACCCCCAGCCAAGATCATCAGAGAGCCATAGAGATTGAAAAAAGACCTGAACAGCATGAATAGAAGAAATCGAATTCAGCAGACTGGTCCAATCATTTTTGGAAGCCTCTGCACTCTCAAATAGAAAGATCTCGCACACCCACAGGCAGGCAACCTGGGCACAACCCAGACTCTCTGATACTCCAACTAACACCCCCCCAACAGGCACACCAGGTGAAACCCAGCTTGCTGATGATAGCAGCCGTCCTTTCACATGAAAGCCTAAAGTGCACTGAAAGCTCCAATAAGGAACAGAGTGTTGCCAGCCAATCAAAGCCACAAACAGACAGAAGAAACAGAAACATGAATCAAACAACTTCCAAGTCCCAGTGAACACAGACGAAAAACTCCCAGCCAAATCGAATAGCCAGCCTCGAATTTGAAACAAAAAGCTATGAGACCCACAATCGCATACAGAAAGCCTGATGATGGCGATGAGATTCCTGCTGAAAGGTTGCTACAACTTTAAAGTATACAAGACGTGGATAATACCCCAAGAAAGCTGAAGCAGCACACATGTAAGTACCGTGCGAAAGCTTAAAAAAAACATATATATATATAATATATATATATATATATATATAGTTATATATATATATATTATATTATATATATATAATATCTTTTTTTAAAGTTGTCATCCAATCAGGATGTAGAAAAAAAACATTCTGCCACAATAATAGGCTAGCCTCAAATTTAAAACCAACTGCTGTGAGACCTGACCCACATTAACAAACTCTATACAGAAACCTGATGATAGCAGATGAGATTCGCTGAAACGTTGCTACACAACTTTACACGCACTACAATGACGTGGGATAATACCGAAGGAAGCTGAACAGCACATATATATATGTATGTTATGTATGTATGTATGTATGTATATATAGTATATATGTTATTATATATACACTATATATCTGTTTTCTGAGGTTTTTGTGGGGTATTTTTATGTGGAATTCTTTGTGTTATTTGCGGTTTCTTCCCCGCGTAAGATTGGAAGTATTTTTGGGTTGACGTTTGACGACAATCTCATTCGTCTCTTCAGGCCTTGTGTCTTCGGCCTTGTGCTTCTCAGAGTAATGTGAGCTTGCAGCTGTTTTTTTCTTTTTAACAAATGAATACCTAACATGAGAATTGACACAAGACCCACACCCATGAGGGCCACACAAGAATGCTACCCACATAAGCCAAGCCCCCCACTGAACAGAACACACCCAGCCAATCGGACACAGCCAACGCCAGCCTAATCAGAACAGCCAAAGCCCCCATCAGTCAAGGTCACACCCCACTGCAGTTAAAAAAGAAAAACAGCTGAAGCTCACTTACTCTGGAAGCAACACGGCCAAAGACAAACAGGCTGAATATGAACGAATGAGATTCGTCGAAAGTCACCAAAATATACTTCAATCTTACGCGGGAGAAAACCCGAATAACCAAAGATTCAGTATTCAGCTTTGTTCGGTATCTTTCCATGTCATCATAGTTGTGCTTTTAAAGTTGTGCGAATGTTTTTGGCAGAATCTCATCTGCATTCATCAGGCTCTGTATATATCTACACGTAGAACAAGAAGATCTGCTTCGTAAGTTTTCGGACGGTGGTTCAGTATTACGTCAAGTCCAATAAAGAAACTCTTGAAATCATTCAAAAATAATGCCAACCAGCTAAAGACCTCATGGAACTACAAGAAACACTGCTAATACACATATTTCATATTACAAGGACCAAGATAACAAAAGAAATTGAAGGAGCCCCTTTAAATGGGATCACGACTGTACCCGCTCATTGCACCTGTTCATGGAGAATTCGAATCAGAGCCCTGGCCCCCACGGCCCTCCCCAGCCCCCCTCCTTAATGCCACCAGTCACAACGCCCAAACTATGGCTTAAGATACCATCGATGACACATTGTGATTTGGCCCCATGGAAAAGGAAAACCTAAACAATCTTCCTAACACACCTAACAACACACACCCCAAAATCAGTTTCACCATGGAAATGGGAAATCAAACAAACAACTACGTCATTCCTAGAATGTTAATCTACAAAGAACAGATGCACAAACTGGGACATATCATAATACCAAAAGAAACACACACCAACCGTACCTTCAACGCGCAATCCCACACACCCACACAGATAATTCCGTGGTGAAAACACTAATTACGCAGAACGCACAACGCCTGGAGATAAGACACATATAAACCACTGAACTATGCACCTGACTGAAGTATTGGAAGCCAATGGCTTCCACAAAACAAAATCACCACTTGATCCACAAAAAACACCACCAAGACATAACAGAGACTAGAAGACCAACAGACCTATGGAACAGTGTCTTGCCTACATAAGAGGTACTACAGATAAAATCAGTAAGATACTACACAGGCATCCATCATGACTGCTTCAAAACAGACAAAAAAATAGCAGCCATCCTGAGGACCCAAAGACAAAATTGACCTGGGAAAACGCAGGATATACGAAATTCCCTGTAACATTCATGTCCGGCCACATACATTGGACAGACCAATAGAAGAATAAGTACCCGCCTAGAATGAAAAAAAAAATGCAGTAAAAGCTGGAACAACGCTCCTCCTCAACTGTCCAACACATGAAACCACAGTCACAAATCAACTTCAAGGGGCACAAAAACGCATAGCCACTATAGAAAACAGCCAACAGAATCATCAGAGAAGCCATAGAGATTGAAAAAAGACCTGACAGCATGAATAGAAAGATGATTCACACAGGACTGTCAATGATTTGGAAGCCTGCACTCTCAATAGCAAGATCTTCCACACACAACGCCAGAACACCTGGCACAAACAGACTCCCCTCTGATGCCTCCAAACTCAAACACCCCACCACCGGCACCATAGATGAAACCCGACTTGCCTGATGATAATAGAGCCTCCTTCACATGCAAGCAAGCTGCATCTGAAAGCTCGCAATACAGGAACAGAGTGTTGCCAGCCAATCAAAGCCACAAAACAGACAGAAGAACCAGAAACAGACAATCAATCAACTCCCAGTCCAATGAACAAGACCAGGTTTAATAGCCAATCGATAGACAGCCTCAATTTGAAACAGAGAACTGGGGGAGACACATCTTCATACAGAAGCCTGATGATGGCAAGATGAGATTCTGCTGAAACGTTGTTACAACTTTAACAGAACTACAATGATGTGGGATAATACCCGAACGAAGCTGAACAGCATACATGTAAGAACCGTCAAAAACTTGAGAAAACATACACGCACACACACACACACACACACACACACAAGTCTTGATGTGTTCGGGTCTTTTCCCGTGTAAGATTGATATTATCTGTCTATCTATCCATCTATCTATCTATCTATCTATCTATCTGTCTGTCTGTCTGTCTGTCTGTCTATCTATCCATCTATCTGTCTTTTTTTTCTAATATAATGATGGCCTGATTTGAAATTGGAATAGAGGTAGAAATAAGGATACCTTCATATGAAGCATTAGTTATATGGAAAGACTGGAGGTTGAAAGATGGTATTATTAGGTATATTTAAATAATAGGATGACTGGTATTTGAATGGTGTATTGTGACTTTGAACAACCAAATAATGAAGGACAATGTTTTAATATAAACATATGTATGAATACTAGGATTACCAATGGTAATATGACTAGAAGCTAGAATAGAGGTAAAAACAAGAAATAGAATATTAACAGGTGTAATTTTTATATAACAGAATATCAGTAATAATTAGATGGAAAAGATCAGAGTTTGAAAGATGGCATTACCATGTATGGTTATATCATTGGCATTAAAATGGAACATTGAAATATTGAATAATTACCCTAAAAACCCATGTATACTAGGATTATATAAGTTTGATTAATATGACAACTATTATGATTATCATTTTTGCTGTTTGTCTCAAAAGGAATTATACCCAGAAGCCACACTGTTCATGTGCTGATATTGATGTATACTTAAAAAATAAAAAGCCAATTAAACTTGGAAATAAAAAAAATATATGAAGTGGCTTACATGGAGAAATCCTACCAGTGTCTGGAAAGTGCTTGACCAAAAGATAGCCCTGAGGCACTAATCATAGCAGCACAAGAACAAATACTAAGCACCAGATCTATTGAAACAGTGGTATATCACACTAGGCAGGACCCAAGATGCAGTCTATGCACAGAGGTTGCAGGCTACTTCTGCTGACTGCCTATTACCAGCAGTTTGTCAGTTCGAATCTCACCAGGCCCAAGGTTGACTCAGTCTTCCATCCTTCCGAAGTTGGTAAAATGAGGACCCAGATTGTTGGGGGCAATATGCTGATTCTGTAAACCAGCTACAGAGGTGTAAATTACAGAGGTGTAACCAGCTGTAAAGCACTGTGAAGTGGTATATAAGTTCTATTGCTATATAGGGGCAGGATGTGACATATAGGCAGGAACACCATATAATGAATGCCACAACTGAATATCTAGCATTTTTTACAGGAATAACTGTACAAAGTATGCTCCCAAGTCCAGATTTGAGATTCCATAAAAACTAACACGGCTAACATTCTGTGGGACTCCCAGATACAGTCTTGTAGGTACTAGCCAGTCAGCCAGGCATTGTGATAGTAGGCAAGGACCAGTGTTTGTAATAGATGTAGCAATTAAAATGACAACAACATCAGGAAGAATGAATATGAGAAGCTGAAGAAGATCCAGGGCCAAAAGGAGGAACTAGAGTGTATCTGGAAAATAAAAGTCAAAGATGTCTCAAAAGCCCCAGTACAAGCAACAGAAGAATAATCAGTCATGATTTTAAACAAGCTATGTCAGCAAATCAGGAGAATGACTTAGTGCCCAACAAAGAGACAGAAGGAGAGAGAAAGAGAGAGAGAGAGAGAAAAGAGAGAGAGAGAGATCTATTGAACAATATCGTATATTTCACATGCTAGCAAAATAATGCTCATAAAATAGTGCTAAGGATCATCCAACATCTAACAGATTAGACTGCTATATGGAAAAAGAGATGCTAGATTTTTAAACTAGCTTTAGAGAAGCCCAAGGAAAAATGTGATGCAAGCTAGATAATTGAAAAAGCCAAGGGATATCAGAAAGAAATAATGACATGCTTCATTGATTATAGAAAGACCTTTGATTATGTTGATCATGTCAAAATGTCGAAGATTCTAAAAAAAAATGGAAATATCAGAAAATCTCATTTCTCTAATGAACACGTATATATAAGTCAAGAAACCACAGTATGGATACCATATGGTGAAAGAGACTATTTATTTCACTTTTATGTTGAACAATATTAAGGGAAGTTAAATTGAAAGATGAATATGACTTTAAAACTAAAGGAAAAAAATCAGTAATCTATATTCTAATGATATTACCCTGATAGCTGAAATGCAAAGGATCTGCTAGCTGTAATCATAAAAGTCAAAAGCATAATAAAAAAATGGAATGAAATGATATTGATATTAAGAAGACCAAACTAATGACAAATGGAACAACCAGCCTTAGAACTGACAGCCAAGATGTTGAAGTGATGGATAGATTCTGTCTTTTAGGATTAGTCATCAAGTAGTCAAGAAATATGCTACAAACTAGTATTTGATAGAGCAGTCACAAAAACCTTGGAGAAGATATCAAATTGGCATGATGTGCCTAAATACAACTTGTGAGCAAAGAAAATATATTTTTTTTAAATATGGCTTTGTGAATTATGTAAGAATTTGTGTGAGTTTTAAGCTAAACACACACACACAGAGCAAACATGCAACATTGCTATTTTGCCCATAGATTATGAAACCTTTACACTTTTATTTAATAAACAGACTTTCCTTTAAATGATAATATTCAACAGATACTGTTGGAAACTTGAACCTTAATACATATCTGTAATGTTTTCTATAATAAGACTATACAACTTATATAGTTCTACTATATTTTGTGTCTTTGCGATATGTTGCATCTGTACAATCTTTTGTACTATATAGAACAGATGGATACATCACAACTTAATGCAAAACAATTCAAAGTGAGCCAAAAATAACTCCCCTACCTGAAAACATGCCAGAAGATAGAAGGAAAATACCTATTTTGCTATATAAATTTCAGATTATTATTATTGAAAAGTTCCTAAATCCAATTTTTGATAAGCATGCAGACTTTGAGGCTAGATTCAAATCCAGCACTTCTTTCACCAATATCACTATAGCTTTCAATTTGAGCCTGTTGGATTAAAACATTTTCTCCAACATTTGCTCCTTGTACAGATGGATCTTTCTATCTTGATGAAAATCACTCCCCTTCAATCAGAGTTGTTCTGGATGAATAGAAGCTATTCTGTAGGGCAGAATGGAGATGTACAACCTGCTATTATTACTGCATGATATGCTAAAATTTGAATGCAAACATTTGTAGTTTAGAAATAAAAGAATTTCCTGAATAGAATAGCACAATTTTTATTCAAAAGAATATATATTGAATTTAATCAGATATATATCATTTTTAAACTGTAAATTGGATGTCACAGCTTCAGCTTTGCTTGACTCTGTCTAATCAAAGATGAAGGAATAAAGAATACAATGTTTTAAATAAAGATTACAATGTTTTGGCTAGTAATAACACATATGTAACTACTAAAAACTCAGTTTTCAGATTCTGTTTTATATGTAGATGCTGTCCAAGTGACTTATTTAAAAATATAAAGTTTCAAAAAGAAACTCTGAATGTGAAGAATATTTATTATTTGTGACTTTATGAAGCTCATGTACACAATAGTACTACTTAAAATTGAAATAAATAAATTGAAAATGTATTGTTTGAGTTTGTATTTTATAAAGAGCCCAACAGGAATAACAGCAATGAAAATCCAACTAGTCCTTGTTTAGCGAGGAGAATTTGGACTGGCAATATTAATTGGTCACTAAGTGAAGTACTTATAATCTCACATCAGCTTTCCTTTTTTTTACAGATCTGTGAATGTTATAAATATGATGGTTGTAAAATTATTTTTTTATCACTGTTGTAACTGTGGATGGACACTAAATGATGCAGTTGTTAAACAAGAACTACATGTATTACTGCAGTTTCTGTGAAACTGCATGCTTAAAGAACAAATAGCATTGTGTTTTTATTGCATTAAGAAGATTTACATATCTACAAAGAATATGCAAAATTTAACTAATTCTAATTACGAGCAAAGCCTAACTATCTAGCTGCCTTCAGTATTATAACTTAATAGGTATTTTGGAATGAAATAATAAAATGTATAATGTATAACATCTCCCTTTTTAAAAGAAAAAACTCTTAAAATCATTGTAAGATGATATAGATATGTGGAATGTCAAATACAATACTCAAAGATAGGGATGAAAAACATGTGATTGAGAAACAGTTAGATATTAACCCTCCTTAGTAATTCAATCTAGGGATAAGAAATGTATGGCAAATATGCAATCTCTCTAAGCATCCAATTTTGCAGCCCACAGGTCTTTGAAATTTGAAAGTGTGGGTCCTAGAACACTCCCTTGTGGGACACTGCTGATAACTGGTGCAGGGTTTGATAGAGTGTTTCCTATTTTTACTATTTCTTGCCTGTTTGTCAGGAAGGCAGTAATCCACTTGTGAAGGGATCTGGAAATGCTGCAAGAATTTAATTTTAGTAGTAGTTTGTCATGTACCACTGACTCAAATGCTTTGCAGAAATCAATGTAATTTACATCTATTGCTTTACCTTGGTCAAGAAGTGTAGTCCATATGTTTTTTACAGTGTAGGAGTTGCAAATTGCAGGACAAATTTTTTTTGAAACCAAATTGTTTATTGAAGAGTCAGTTGTTAGACTCCAGGTGGAAGGTAATACATTGATTAATAATTGATTCAATAACTTTGCACATTTAGTTTAGTTTAGTTCAATTTAATGTCATTGCACTTCATACAACAAAATCAAACACCATCTTCAGTGCACATCATGACCATGACCATGAAAATAAACACAAGCACACATCCTTC
>BHFT01011123.1:0-14645 GCA_004320025.1 Laticauda laticaudata
GCCCAAGCCGCGGCAGCCCTTTATATAGCGGCTAGCCTGCCAGCTTGTGGCCAATGACAGTTATTTAATTCTTCCCTCCGTTTGGCAGCTTCCCGGATTGGTTCCTAGCAAACCAATCCGTAAGTGGCCTTTTTGGCCAATCAGAATGAAGTACGTGGAACCAACCAAGTTCCATACAGAACAATACTTTTTTCTTCTTTTGTTCTGTCTAACATCCAATACTAAAATATGCAGAAACTTTAATGTGTGGTAAGTTCACTAGGATACCTGGATTCTTCCTTATTTTGAGGAGTATTTCATTACATTCAGCTTTGTTAACATACATTCCTGTCTTCACAAATCTACATTTGTGAACTAACATTGCTTCCTATATCTCTATGAGTTTTAAAACAAACACTCTGTGGCAATTAAATAGCAACAAATGCAATTTATATTTCAAATGCAAATAGATTTAAATTAATTGGATTTTTAAAGGACCTTAAGATGATATAATATCCTTCCCTATTTAAAAGTAAATATATATGTATTGGGCATATCTTACCATGATTTATTTAATTTTCTAAACTTCATGATTCTGCTCAATTATAAAGGAGGGAGAAGTGTAAGAATAAAGATGAATAAGAAATTTAATCCATCACAATTTTCAAACGTGTATATCAATAATGTCCACAGAGAAAACAACACCCTTACCAACACTGAGAGGGCAAGCAATTGTATATAAATCGAGAGCAAACTCCCTTCTAGCACTGAAAATGTTACCTAGCCAGGTAATGAAACCCCTGCAACCAAGCTCAGAGAGCACCAGGGACTCCACAATTTAATTCTGAGCTACATATATTCTCTTCTATTGTTATCCTATGATCCCTATACATGGGATTGACACAGCTTGCAACAGTTTGCTGAGAACTACAATATATTTCTGAATCACTTCAAACTAGCAAGCAATCCACATTGTCAGCAATTCATTATCTCTGGAAACTTTCTTATGATTGCTGAGAGCTAAACTAGTTCAGCTGTTCTGGCCATTGAGAAGCAAAGGAAATTACAAGTCTACAACAATGTTTGAGAGCTCCAACTTTAGAGAAAAACAACATCCCCATACAGTGAACTGATAAATCTTATATTAAGGACCAAAAAAGATCTGCATATGAGCCACTGAGCATGGCCTAATGTACTGTTTCTAGGACAAAATATGAGCTTTTTCACTCTTCAGCTTCATTCAGTTCAAGAGCTAAGGGTAATTTCATAATTCCCTTTCAAGTACATATCTGGTTCTATAAATACTCATCATGTCATGTCATTGTGCTACTATAGAACTTTCTCTGGAAAACAGCTCAACCTACAGAATCTTAACATCTTAGCAAATGCTTAAAAAGAGCTTTAAGTATCAAAACATTAGATATGAATTCTATTAAAAGACCTGGCAAAGCTAAAAAAATATTTTATTTTTCATTGAAAATTGAAATGAAACATAAACTTCTAAATCATTTCAAGTATTGGCTTCATGACATATTTTTGAATGGCTTGGTTTTAAAAGCATCTAGTAAATTTTTCTTCCATCTTAAGTTCTTTCTAGCATGTGAACCAAAAACAGTTATTTCCATCAAATCACATCCAATTGCCTTTTGAATAAGCCCTTTTGTGACAACTATGACCTGGATGATTAAGAATCTCCACAGACATTCTCCAATCACTCTTTCACTCCATAAAAACCTACATTTCTTTGCACATTATTTCAATAGATTTGGTGATTTTTATTGATTTATTTTTAAATATTACAGATAATCTCAGCATTTTCAGGACAAATTAATACTGAACATGTATTTTTTTCAGTTTCATATCCGTTAACTCGGTACAACAGCTTTGTAAGGCACCATTATTTGCATTACTAGCAAGTAGATTTGTAATTTAGAGATCAGATTATTGCTTGATTTAACAATCAGACTATATTAGAAATGGTTATGTTTCAATGTATTTATTTTCAAAAACAAAAAGTTAGCAGAATTATATGTTGACATTGACTTTTTATAAATGAAAGAAATTAAATATTGTGTTGTTTATGAGACTCAAACTTCCAATCAAGAATTTATCAAGAAAAAATAATTGATTAAATTAAATTTCTTAAATTTGTAAGACCACCCAATTCAAAACCCCTCTAGGCAAGGTGTAATATTAAAAGCAGATCAAAAACAATAATTATCCAAAACTGAAGTGAACCAGAAGACTTGGCATACTGCCAGAATGATGTCTTATTTCATCCTGGTGCTTGTTTTGTCACATTTTTAGGCAAAATGTTCTACCAATGAGGTGATGAAATTGAATCCTTTTCCATGAAATATATGATTGGTCATCCAGTTTATTTTTAAACTGGTTCATTGTTTGCTTATTTGTAGCTCCAAAATAGTGCTACAGCAACTCCACCCAGCTTTATCATAAGCACCGCCTCAGGAAAAAATGGTGCACAATTTATGGTACCTCCTGGATTTGTGCTTCTGTATGTGGTTGTGGCACAAATTCATCTTGTGCATAAATTATACCTTTTCCTGGACTGGGAAGCATTGGTCACAATCACTTGTGATTTGGTCCCTGTTCAAGCAGACTATACATGGAGTTGCCCTTGGATATCACTTGGAAGTTGCAACTGATCCAGAATACAGTAGCACATATAATTATGACAGCACCTTGGAAGGCCCACATTATATGATTCCTCCATGAACTGAAATAATGTTCAATATACTTGCAAATATAATGTAAGGTGCTTGTTGTTACCTATAAAGTCTTTTATCACAGGGGTATCAAACTCGCATCGTCACATTGTCACATGACATATTGTGACTTTTTTCTCCTTAGCTAAACTGGGTGTGGGCGTGGCCAGCACATGATGCATCCGGCCCACAGGCCATGAATTTGACATCCCTGTTTTATCACATGTGACCTAGGTTTTACATGTCTCCCATTGTTTCTGTCCATACCGTTAGATCCAACATATTCTATATATTAAATGGTGCCATCTAGAGGGCACCTGAAAACCCTGGCATCTGGAATATTATATCCCATGAGATTTGTCTGGTCCTAAACCTGCTAGCATTTTTTAAGAACGTGAATAGAAGATGTTCCTTCAGACATGGGGTCTGGAAGTTGGATAATCTGTTGATGTGATTTCATATCTTTTTATAGTTTGAGGTAAGTTCATGCTTGGGCGATATTATTTAAGTATTGTATTTTAATAGTATCTTGTTTGGGCTTTTAATCCAGTTTACACATAATACATTTCTAATATTCTGTTTTCACTTTGTCATTATAGGGTACTGAGTTAGGTTAATGAGAAAAAATGAATTTCAACAACTGTAGACTCGGGCTACAGCATAACAAAATTGACAAAAGTGAAGGGGGTCTGAATAGTTTCTGAATGCACTGTAAATAGCAATAGCAATGAGCCTCAGTAGTGCAGTATTTAGAGTGAAGTACCACAGGCTACTTCTGCTGTAGCCATCTGCCTGCAATTTAGCAGATTGAATCTCACCAGGCTCAAGGGTAACTCAGCCTTCCATCCTTCCAAGGTGGGTAAAATGAGGACCCAAATTGTTGGGGACAATAGGTTGACTCTGTAAACCACTTAGAGAGGGCTGTAAAGCACTATAAAGCAGCATATAAGTCCAAGTGCTATTGCTATTGCTAATAGCGCTTAGATTTATATACTGTTTCACAGTGCTTTACAGCCCTCTTTAAGAAGTTTACAAAGTCAGCATATTGGCCTCAACAATCTGGGCCCTCGTTTTACCCACCTTGGAAGGATGGAAGCCTGAGTCAACCTTGAGCCAGTGAGAATTGAACTGTCGAACTGCAGTCAGAGGTCAACAGAAGTAGCTTGCAGTACTGCATTCTAACCATTCTATTATAAATGCTTCCATTATTTACCATATAGTTAGAAATGAAGAAGCTCCTTGGATGAGAAGTGAAACATTTTTAAGGAAAAAACCTAGAAAGTCAAATTGCCTTTAAAAAAAATACCTATGGGACATTTTAACAGAACAGAGTTGGAAGGGACCTTTGAGGTCTTCTAGTCCAATCCCCAGCTCAAGCAGGAGACCCTACATCATTTCATACAAATGGCTCTCCAGTCTCCTCTTAAAAGTTTCCAGTGATGGAGCACCCTCAATTTCTGAAGGCAAGTTGTTCAGGTGACTATTTGTTGCTTCCACTTTCATATCTCTCTCTGTGTGGATGTGTGTGAGTGTGTGTGTGTGTTTACATACATACATAAACACACACATATGGGTTATTTCAGTACAATCATTATGAGTACCAGTGGACTATGTTTGGATTAAACAAATGATTTTAATTTTCAGTTATATTTGCAGCCCAATGTTTTAATATATTACTAGTACAAGCCTCACTACATTTATGCATATTATTTGAACTAAATAACATTATGCTCTAAACCCCAAAACAGTCTGAATAGCCAATGTTCAAATCAACTAACCAAGCAGGAAATAAACTTCACCCAGAAACTCTAAAAGCAAACTAACATTTTTCAGCTCACTTGAAATAAAGTGCCAGGCTGGGCATCTTCTGAATACTAATGATCAGCTGTTTGGCAAGGACAAGAGCCTTAGGAGACTTATCCAGCTCCCTGCTCTTTACCAAACAGCTGATCAGCAATGTACCTCTGTATCTTAAATCAAATTAAATTATCTCTGATTAATGCTAAATTCCTAGCCTGTGCAATTCTCCATCTAACCAAGGATGCAGGCTCAAAATCCTTAACTTAACTTAACTTAACTTAACTTAACTTAACTTCCAAGTAGAAAAAATAGTGAAAGAGGAGAATTACACTTTGTAAAAAAGAATTGTAGCAGAACATTTATGTAACCTCAGGCTTTCCCTCTCGGTTATCTGCCAACACCTGAGGTACAATCAGGGAGGAAGGCATTGCCGAAGAGGAAGGTTCTGGGGAGGAAGGCATTCCCAATTCCTCCTCTTCCCCATTGTCCGAGTCTTCTTCCTCTACCAATGCAGGCTGAAGCTTCAGAGCCACAACACTATCCCTCACTGNAGCATCCACCCAGGAAAGGGCCTCCGGTCCATCCCCCAGCCTCTTGATGAAATATTGAAACCGTCCTTTCAGCCAGCGGGAATCCTGAATGCTGACCACCGTGTCGTCAGCAGCGGTATCATCGTCGGGTACAGGTGGAGGAACCACAGTAGTGGGAGAATGGAGAGCGCATGAAGGGGCATCAGGAATCAGAAGGGAATGGTGGAAGACAGGATGAATGCGCATGGAGCATGGTAGGGTGAGCCGATAAGCTACGGGATTGATGACCGCCTTGATAGGGAAGGGATCGATGAATCTATGGTCCAGCTTCTTGATCGGGCGGTCAACCTGTAGATGTTTTGTGGACAACCACACCCGGTCTCCCACAGTCAGCGGGGGTGTCTCCCAGCGAGAGCGATCCACGAACCTTTTATAGTCCTCCTTAGCCCGTAATAATTACTGTTTCATCAATTGTTGAACAGAATGCAGTTCCGACAAGAATTCCCACGTCTCGGGAACCGGGGAATCCAAGAGCGACAATGGAAAAACCTTGGGTGGAAGCCCACATTCGCGTAAAAAGGAGTCATTTTGGGGGAAGTGTGCTGGGAGTTGTTGAAGGCAAACTCCTACCCAATCGTTCTGTCGGTGGTTGACAAAACAACGTAAATTTTGAGTGAGAATGCCAATCACCTTCTCCGTCCCACCATCAGTCTCCGGATGGTGCACCAACAGTAAACTCACCTGCACCTGCAACGCGGTCATCAGGCTCTTCCAAAATTGGGCAATAAATTGGACACCGCGATCCAAAACTACCCTGTCCGGCAGACCATGAAGATGGAACACATGCTGCAAAAACAACTGGGCAGTAGTACAGGCCGACGGTAATTTACGACAAGGGATAAAGTGGGCCATTTTGGTTAACATGTCGACCACCACAAGTACAGTCGTAAATTGATAGCCAGCAACTCTTTTTCCCAGATAGTGTAGTTGCGCTCGGAAGGAGTAGTTTCCGTGAATAGTAAGCACAGGGAAAAAGAGGTGCGCTATCCGCTGGGGCTTGCAACAGCACAGCCCCAATAGCCACATTGGACGCATCCGTCTCCACCACAAAAGGACGATGCAGATCAGGATGCCTCAGGACAGGTTCCACGATGAAGGCCTTCTTGAGGGCCTCAAAAGCCTGTTGCTGCAGGGGCCCCCACTAGAACGGGACCTTCTTTCGAAGGAGCTGGATTATGGGACCCGTCAGCTTGGAAAAACTCGGGATAAAGGTCTGGTAATAGTTAGCAAACCCCAAGAGGCATTGAACGTCCTTCATGTGATGAAGGGGTTCCAAACTACACAAGTCCTCCACTTGACGTGGGTCCAAAGCAATGCCTTTGGGAGAGATTATGCGCCCCAGGAACTCAATGGAAGTCTGGAAGAAGAGGCATTACTCCAGCTTCGCATAGAATTGATGCTCCCGAAGATGTTGCAAGACCAGACGAACGTGTTGAAGGTGGTTGTCCCTGGACCTGGAATCAATCAAAATATCGTCCAAGTACACCACCACGAACCGATCCAACATGTCCCGAAACACATCGTTCATCAGGTGCTGGAAGACCGCAGGGGCATTGATCAACCCGAATGGCATCACGGTGTACTCAAAATGGCCGTATTGGGTGCCAAACACCATCTTCCATTCGTCCCCTCTCACATCCGCACCAGGTTGTAGGCCCCTCAAAGATCGAGCTTGGTGAAGACAGTGGCCTCCCACAACTGCTCCATCAACTCTGGAATGCACTGTGATGGCATTCAACTGGCGATAATCGCAACACAAGCGTAAATCTCCCGTCTTTTTCTTAACGAAAAGAACAGGAGCTGAGAGAGGGGATGACAATGGCTGGATGAACCCTCGGGCCAAATTCTTGTCCAAAAAGTCATGGAGGGTGGCCAATTTGGGCTTAGACATGGAATACAGACGTCCTTTGGGTAGTGGGACATCGGGCAGAAGGTCCACCGGGCAATCATAAGGCCGATGCGGGGGTAACCAGTCCACCTCCTTCTCACTGAACACATCCGAGAAGTCTGACAGTTCAGGAGGTATGGAGACGACGGAGGTGATGACGTCCTGGCCAGCACAGGTGTGGCATAAATGGTCCACACACTGTAAACTTGGAAAGGAAATGGCATTCCATGACCATGCCACCTGAGGATCATTAATCCGAAGCCAAGCCATGCCAAGGACTAATGGGAGATGGAGATCTGCGGTGATATAAAAGCGGATCACCTCATCATGGTCACCAATGACCAGGCGCAATGGCTGGGTAGTGAATTGAATGGGTCCAGCACGAAGTTCCCGCCTGTCAATAGTATCGACCCTCATCGGAGGTTCTACCAGAACCAAGGGGACATCAAAATGGGCTGCAAAGGCCCGGTCCATAAAGTTCATCGTGGCCCCCAAATCCTCCAGCGCAATCGCAGGAATCCCTTTCGACCGGGTCGGCAAGAAAACCTGAGTGTCCAGAAGCAGATGCCGAGGGGGCCCAGAGTCCACCTCTGCTACTTCAGGTGGGTATTTGGTACGCGCCCAACCTAGGGTTTCCCCAAAGCTGGGCCTGCCCCTTTGCTTAATAGGACAGGAATGAGCAAAATGTCCTGGTCCCCCACAATATAAACACAAACCTCCTTGATGTCTCTGTGTGCATTCTTGGGCCATCGGGCGAGGTCGGACTGCTCCCAATTCCATTGGCTCCTCAGTCAAAGCTACAATACTTTGGGTGACCTGGGGCACTGGATGCACAAGGCGCTGTGGCAGAGAGGTGGATGGCTGCTCCTGGACGGTGCGTCGAGTCCTTCGCCGTTGAAGTTGGGCGTCGAGGTGCAAACATTGCACAACCAGAGCATCGAGGTATGGGGCCAGTTCCACCTGAACCAACTCATCCTGTAGCTCCTCTGACAGGCCATCCTGAAACGCGTCCATCAAGGCTGCATCGTTCCAATTAGAATTCAGACAGATCAGCCGAAATTCCAAAATGAATTCCTGCAGGGGGCGCTTTCCCTGGCAAAGTTCCTTCAGATGTCTGGCTGCCATCTGCACCCGTATGGGGTCCTCATACATTTGGCGCATATGTTGCCCAAACCCCTCACTTATCTGCTGACACCTGAGGCACAATCAGGGAGGAAGGCATTGCCGAAGAGGAAGGTCCTGGGGAGGAAGGCATTCCCAATTCCTCCTTTTCCCCATCACCCAAGTCTTCTTTCTCTAACAATGCAGGCTCAAGCCTCATAGCCACAACATATATATATGGTATTCAGCTTTGTTCAGGTATTTTCCCATGTCATTATAATTGTGCTTTCAAAAGCACAACTATAATGACGTGGGAAAATACCCGAACAAAACTGAATACCATACATGTAAGTACCCGCAAAATCTTAACAAAATAGTTATATATATATTTGCATATATATATATATATATGCAGGTCTTGGCGTGTTCCGGTCTTTTCCCGTGTAAGACTGAGAGTATCTTGACAATGTTTTGATGAAGTCCCACTCGCCTTCTTCAGGCTGGTGCTTTCGGCTTCGTGCTTGTGTAAGCCCAAGCATGTATATGTATATGTATACGTATACTTATACGTATGTATATGTATATATGTGTATAAAAACTGATACCACAGGTATATTTTTATGTACCTGATACTACAAAGTTAGCAAATAGGAAACTGTATTCTAAAAGAAAGNTGTATATGTATATATGTGTATAAAAACTGATACCACAGGTATATTTTTATGTACCTGATACTACAAAGTTACCAAATAGGAAACTGTATTCTAAAAGAAAGTTTCCTTCGGCAGCACAGCTTCTCAACTTCCTCTTTGATTCCCACATCTTTAAATCTCTTGATAAGATATATAATTTTATAGAATATATGAGATTCAAAAAAAGTCTGCAACTGTTAAAGGCTTGAGTATTTTTCCCTCTAATTTCATAGGACAGATGGGATCCTCCCTGCTCTCATTCGGGTAGGAGCTGTAGCCACTGATAAAAAAAAGAAATGGTACATGTTCGATGGTCCTGTGGATGCGGTTTGGATTGAAAACATGAACACTGTGCTGGATGACAACAAGAAGCTCTGCCTTAGTTCTGGTGAAATAATTAAACTAACAGAGGTATTTTTTCTCTCTCTCTCTTTGTTTCATTACACAATCTCAATATACATATCCATTCATAAACGGCTTCCAATTCATCCATATGTTTGTTTTTAAAAAGGTTCCCTCACATTGAAGAGAGATAAAGAAATAAATAAGTACAGATATATGATTTGACAAGCAAGGTCATGATTGTTGGTTTTTACTTTTTCTTCAGAACCTTTCCTACTTTTTAATATATAAAAGATAACATTTTAATTTAAAATATATTTTATTCATTTATTTGATATGAGTTTACTGCTCAACTTACTGCTCAGGTATCAAAGATGCAAAACAAATTAAAAAACAAAGTAACTAAAATACAGGTAGCAATATTAATATCCTAAATATGTAGGTCAAAAATGTACATATATAATATAGCTAAAAGTAGTGTTTCTCATTAACTTCATTAATTATCTCAACATGATTTATTTCAACATTGTGGTTAACAGGGGAAAATTAATTTGATTTTTGTAGAAGTCAAAGCTAGGACCACAATACTATAGTTTATGCCAATGCTATTTTTATTAGACCCTAATTCCAGGTGCTTGAGGGATGTAAATAACTGAATTTAAGGAGCCTTCCATTTTATAAATATAATCCCATCTGTGTAATTTTGATGTGTTCCTTTGATAAAAAGCTTGGGAAAATCGCTATCTTGCCTCTCATTTCCAGGCAATGACCATGATGTTTGAAGTCCAGGATTTAGCAGTGGCCTCTCCAGCTACTGTGTCTCGATGTGGCATGGTATACCTGGAGCCCAGCATCTTGGGACTAAAACCATTTGTGGAATGCTGGCTAAAAAATATTCCAGAGATTATGAAGCCATTTTCAGAGCAACTAGCGTCACTTTTCAACAGATTCCTAGAGGTAAGCTATTGCTTGATCGTAATATTTTGATTCAATACAAACCATATCAGTGGGTTCAAGGCTTAGCCGAGGGTGGGGGGAAAGGGAACATTAGTCCTGATTACAGAAGCTTGAGAGCAGCTAGTAGGCAGTTGGCAGGAACTTTTGCGGAGGTAACCTTCCTCATAATTCCAATTAATTTTAATTGGTACCATAATGGTAAAGTGTTCTACACACTGAGCTTCTGTGCACAATGGCATTTTCCCGCCTTGAAAGGCCTGAGATAATGACTGCTGCATATATGCTTCAGGGTTAATATCAGACTTTGGCATTTTTGAGTCTGGGCTCTTTTTTCATTTGTTTTGTAATGTGAGTTGTAATTTGGTAAGAATGCTAATTTTCATGCTTCCCTGCAATCTTTCTTGGGATATTAATATTAAAACATTAACAGTGTTGTTTGGAAAGGCTCCACATCCTAAGACGCACAAGAAAATGTTTCTGATCTTTATCCCCTTGTCATGCTAAAGTCAGATTAATTTTTTTTCTTCCATTAACCTAGAAAAACAAATAGCTCTGAAACCTATATCTGCCATGTCACGTCTATTCTTAGCAATCATGTCAATTCCCGAACATAGCCAAATTACATGTTGCATTGGAGGTCAGTGTTTGGAGCCTCTGATACAATTTTATTTTTTGTAAAATTTGCTGCAACAAGAGTTTGATTTGGATTTTGACTGTAGTGTAGGTTTGGCAGTTTTAACATTTTTTTTTCATATGTTCCATAACCTCAGTCCATCACAATCCACAGATGACTGACTGTGAATGCTCTGAGCTGCAAAGAATGGATATTAATGTAGAAGATTTAAAAAATTGTACATGTTTCATTCTTGTTAGTGTTAGTTTCACCCAGCAAGGTTGCTCAGCTTCTGCTGTTGCCTGTTCTCTAGCTGAGCTGAAGAGTATTAAAAGTACTAGTTAAAAAGCAGTGATTATAGAAGAGTTGGCTGCTAGAATAAAAGGGGAGGAAAACATAAAGGTTCAAGATAAATCTAAAAACAATTAACTCTGGGTCTTCCTTCATTTCAGGAATCTATCAGTTTTGTCCGAAATTCAGTGAAAGAAATAATTGCCTCCACAGATTCCAACTTGACAAAAAGCCTTCAGAAGTTATTGGACTGTTTTTTTCAACCCTTCATTCCCATCGAGGTAGGATTACGTGATGCTCATAGTCCCAATGGAAACACTGGAATGGAAAAATTAGATATAAAGGATAGTTGCATTACAATGCATTAAGATAACAATTGTGTGTGTGTGTGTGTGTGTGTGTGTTGTGTGTGCACGTGTAATATATAAGTGTGTGTGTGTGTGTGTGTGTGTGTGTGTGTGCAGCTGGATTTTGAATCTCAGCTAATTAGAATTAGAAGAACTTTATTGTCATTGTACAAATACAACGAAACTGTGGATGCACTCCAGCAACTGTTTGCAATACAATAAAACCAAAGCACTTAAAAATGAAGATAAGAAAAATAGAGTACCCACGTCTCCATTTGCAGTTTGAGAGTACAATATCTACGAATATACACAAAATATACATCCAACACTGACTAACGCTTAGCCAAGTATAATACACAAGAGATGGATTGTACTGTAATATGTTATTATACATCTGAATGGGGTGTTGAGATTTCACATCTTTTCACATCTTAATAAGGTAGTGACTTCGTGTTTATTTGTGGTTCGGATGGCCCAGGGAAAGAAACTATAATAATCTTATCATTAGGAGTCCTTGGGCAATGAATCCCGAGGGTTTAACCTGCCTATCTATGATATGAGCACAACATGAATTAGGAGAGTCACACTAGCTCAGATGTTGCCCAGATTAACAAGGACCACACCAGATGTTGGGGAATCAGGGAATCTGATGATAAATTGGCTCCTGGAACAAATCATATGTGGGCAATGTTCTGTATAAAAATAGTAGACTCCTAATTCATGATTCTGTTTGGCTAAGAAGCCAGTATAGGGATTGGTTCACTAAGAACCAATCCACAAAGCTGCTTAAAGGTGGCAAGATTAAATATCTGTCATTGGCTACAAGCCGGCAGGCAAACCGCTATAAAAGGGCTGCCGCGGCTTGAGCCAATGTTCCGTTTTCAACTACTGTTAACCAATAAAGACTTTGTTGTTGGAACCCGGTCTACCTCGCGTTTTTCCGGACGGAACACNGTTTTCAACTACTGTTAACCAATAAAGACTTTGTTGTTGGAACCCGGTCTACCTCGCGTTTTTCCGGACGGAACACTTCCCCTGCTACGCCCACCAAGCCATGCCCACAGAACTGGTGGTTAAAAATTGCATATAAACCTTGTTGCCTAACTCCTTTTGGAGGGTGGGGACTTCAAGTTAGTGTTGACTTCTGGCAGCTAACTGGACAAGTCCCTATGTTTTCTTGGCAAGATTTTGGAAGTAGTTTGCCACTGCCTATTTTCCTGGAGCTGGGAGAGTGTAACTATCCAAAGTCACCCAGCTTACTGTACATCATGCCTAAAACAGAACAATAACTCTTGGTCTTCTGGTTTCTTAGCTAGTTCATCAAATTGCCTCTCCTCTCAAAATATCCTTGGTGGATAATTTATTTGAATATCTTCTTGCCTCAGAATATAACAGGAAGCAACTCTGTCTCTTATGCTAATGAGTTATATTGCAATATGCTTTGGCTGCCTTTGTAAAGTTTCTGACAGTTTAAAAGTAGGCAGTGTTCTGGTGTGGACACATTTCTGAATTGTGTGTATCTGTTGCTGTAATAGTTTCATGGGCTCCAGATTTGTTTTTCAGCTTGGTTCAAAATACTAGTCAGCATATCAAGAGTTGCTAAACAGGATTTTTCAGCCTGGGCAACAATTACCTTAAAATATATTGTCTTTCTGTGGGGAATGAGAAGAACATCTTTATAATCTTAGTACCTAGTCTGTAAATTGATGCATCCAAACAATTTGCCCTCTGACTATTATTTAAGCCTCTGTCCAACTATGGCTTCCTGCCATTACTGGTTTATCAGTCTGGATGGGGCTTTTAATGAAGTTTCTGCTTTTAGCAAATAATATTTTGTACAACATAATTAGCAGAAAAAGTGTGGTCACTGCAATCAGTTTGGTCATATACACAATGTCCTTTGCCAAAAAAGAACAAAAATCAAGAGACGTAATAAGATTATTCCTATTTGTTGATTCTGTTTTATCCATTCCTCTTTCAAATTCCTATGTCTCCATTGCATGAGGTTAAATTCCTAAAATGACATACTGACAGAATAGCACCCATTATCTTTAATATTGTCAGGGAGAGTTTGAAGCAAAGGCCCAATGCATCCCTAAAGAGAATGAAGAAAGGGAATTCCTGAAACCTATTGTGAAGTAAAACACCCATGGCTGACTGTTGCCCACAATCCTGCACCGCAAGACCACATATTTGGCACACAACTAGATGGGAGAGAGCTGGACCCAGCCATTAATAATCAGTATATCCTCAAATATATTCAATTGTTTTATCCTGTGCAGTGATGCATTATTTACTTACCTTTTCCCCTTTCCAATTTTCCAAGTTCAGAGCAATGGAATGCCCAAAATAAACACTGCCTTCCACAGAACTGAGGAGAGTTATCCAAGCTGAACTTTCTGGGATTTCCAAACGAACTAATTCAAACACTAATTTTTACTTATTCTTTTATTTATATCCAGCCTTTTCTGAATGAGTTCAAGAAAGCTAATGTGGAGACTTCCATTCATTTTATCTTCCCATTAAAAAACAAAACAAAACAAGAAAGAGTTATGAGCCCAAAACCACCTTCCATGTCCAAAAGTTGACTTGAATCTGGGTCTTCTGAGTCCTAAGTAACATCTTTAGCTCTACATCATATCAGTTCATCCAGAGTGGACTTCTTTTAGATTTGACAATTTTACTAACATACCACTCTTAAAATACAAAAACAAAGAAAGTCTCTTCTTTCCATATTCCATCTCTTATCTATAACCAAATCCTTAAAGCCTCGCCATTCTGTCCTGATTAGTAAAAGTCCATGAAGGGTTGCCAGAGATAACATATATAGTTTAACTGTGATCAAATAAACCAACTTTATACTTTAGCAATCATGATCTTTAATCGCTTCAAATACTGTTCTAGAACTTGGTTTTTATTCATTTTTTTCTTTCTCCATCGTTCATAAGTAGACTTCAATATGTCCAATGTTAAACAGTGCTTTTTCAAGAGGCAGCTAAACTTTCTGATTTTTCTTTGAAGACATTTTGCTTCTCATCCAAGAAACTTTTTCAGCTCTGACTGGATGATGGGGAATGGAAGGTCCAGTTGACTCTTGAAAAAGCACCATTGGGACAACCATGATCTGGATGACTGAGAATCTCATAGACATCAATGTTAAACATTTTGTTCCATTTTGTATTAGACAAATTTAAAGGCCCTGTCACACTGGCCGACGGATGCAAAATGTTAGTAAAAAGGAAACAGCAGACGAGAAAAATGTTCCATCCGTTGTTATCCGCTCTCAAAAGGGGCAAAAATTTGCATAACCAGAGCAGAT
>BHFT01011124.1:0-19834 GCA_004320025.1 Laticauda laticaudata
TTTACTGACTAGTTAAGAATAAAGCCTTTGTTGTTGGAACCCGGTCTACCTCGTGTGTTTTCCGAACAAAACAATTAAAATCATTACTTTTGCACTGAGCCTCCATTTCAAAAGAAGGCAGGAATATTTATATATTTTTTAAGCTAGCTAGCTATCCTTAGGCTCCACAATCTGACAAATCTGTTTGTTTACTTTTGTGCCTCTGAGTCTTTCTTTCTTTCGGATTGCAACATGGAAAAATCCATCTAGTGTTCAATACACCAAGCTGGCACTCACCCACACAACTATAAAAGTTATTACAAGCCATCATTTCATTTGTGTTTGAGTTCTTTTGAAATTGTACTGAACTGTTCACAGGGAGTATAGGAAGAGGAAGTATTCCTTGAGATGTCATGATGTATATCTATGTTATGTTTTTCCATCCAGTGCCAGGATGTAAATATAAAAGTCAATCATTAGATGATTGATACATGCCTTCATTTTCCCCCCCTCCCCCCCATTATCATAGTTTATAACAGATGCTTACGTTTATGCTATATAGTAAAAAAGCATTTTGAGGGAAAATGGATAGGACTGAATGCTGCATTACCTAATACCTATGCTATGGAAATAGGCATGTTATTGTTTAAAAGTAGAATTGGCTGTTCTGTTTGCCCTTGAACAGTGATGGGATATTTTAGTTAAGAGTGTCACCTTCTCTGCTTTGTTGAACTATCTGTACCCAGATCTCTATCACAGCAGACAGTGAATCCCTTTCCCCCTCAAAGGCAGCTCACAAGTCACATTCTCCTGCTTGAGCAAATTTCCAGATTTCCAAAACTTGAGTGGACAAAACAGAAATTAATTTCTCATGATTCTTGTGTATTTTTGTTCTTGGAGACTGCTGCAAATGAGATAAGCCTGCAGAGCTATGTTTCTGCACTGAAAGACCTTTTACAAGAACCGTACAATAATTAAGTTATTAGAAAGCTGCCATCTGGAAAAGCCCCAACAGAGGCATGAAACTGAGCATAAATGTTTGTGCTGGTCAAAAAAGTTGAGACCTTCATTTTAATTTGCTGCTTTCTTGAGATTTTGTTGATATTTTATTTATTTATTTTGCTTCATTGGCATTTTTTTTTTAAAAAACTGTTGTTTGATCCATCTTAACTTTAACTCCTCCTTCTCTGTGTTCTAGCTATGGCCCAAATTGGCAACTAGGTTACAAAAGTAAATCCAACCAATTATGCTGAGTTATAACGAGCAGTTGCTCCTTTCTTTCCAGGGATGATTGATAATTCCGGACTGAGGCTATTTTATACTGCAAATTTAAGGAGATACGATGCTGGAGTTATTGAAACAGGGCTCTGGGTCAGCCTGTTCCACAACATCCCACCAGGCATGCCTGAATTTGTGTCGGAAGGCCACTGCACTCTGGAGTGTCTAGAAGAAGTACGTTTCTTGACTATTGTAACTGTTCCTTTTATTGAAAATAGGCAGTTTAAGTGTCTTTGTTTGTAAGAAATGGTATGCGTTATTTCAGTGGTCATGGATCAACAATTGGAATTTGTTCAGAAGGAGATTTGGGACAGCAATGGTGCCATCAATTGAAAATGTCAATCTGGTTTGGAAAATAGCAAATAAGAACAGGCAAATTATGTTTGAGCATGCCATTTAGTTTCTTTGATTTGTCAATAAAAATGGATAGATGCTCATAAATGTATTTTATAATATATCCAATTTCTGCATTCATCTTCCTGTTTTAAAAAAAACTCTCAAAATTTGTTCTTTTATATACTTCTTCCTGTGCATATATTTTTGCTCAGACGTTCCCTCAATATTTGCATGTGAGCATCCATTGTTAATCTATGAATCAGAGGCAATTCATTCCACAGAGGAAAAATTAGATCTGCTTATTCAAACACTGATAAATTATTTCCTTTATTTTATTGTCACTGAACCATTATAAATAGCCTCAAAAATCTTTTTTAAAGCCTAACACAAATGATGATTAACATTTTTTTATATTTGTAAGATGCAGTAAGCTTTGTTATGATATTTTCATTGTTTAAATCAAAGCATATTATTGTGTACTTACCTAAGCTTTCTTTAGCTTAAGCAAGGAGAAGGTTCTTTGCTGAATGTCTCTAAAGGGGCATAAATCATATTAGGAACCCAGGAACAAATGTGTGTGCCTGTGTTCTGTTGCTTAAAAGTGCTTGCTAGTTTGTGTTGTTGGGGGACCTTCCATCTAAGAAATTTGAAAACAATGAATGGACATTATCATTTTGAAAAATGAAAACCAAAGGGACTTATTTCTCATGTGGTTAGAGATGATAGGAGTTAGAGTCTAGTCCCATCTTATCCACATGTGTTTTAAATGAAGAGTAGGTGGGAGAAAATGAAACATCATAGGCTGTGGAATTGATTTATCAGATAGACCTAATAAGCAGATGTAAGACATGGTTTGTTTAATCCCTCTAACCCTAAAATCTGATATTTTGTAGTTTTTGCACAGATTGAGAACATTTTAGGAAAGCCAGATTTAAAATGATTGTGTCTGATTCTACAATGTAGGAGGGTGCTTCAAATGGCATGTAAATATTGCTCAATACATCTACGCATACTTTCTTCTCTAGTTAAGATACAGAATTTTATATCATTTGAAAAATATTTGTTTCATATTTGAAATTGCCGTACATTTGTTCTTGTGTAAAATTTGGTAGCCAGAACTGAATTGCATTTACTCATTCAGTAAATACTTTAACAGTCTATCTGCAAATATAAAGAGCCTTTACAAGTGAAGACCTTGTAAACATATAGACTAAAATTTTAGTATCCACATTTTGGATTCAAAGGCAGAAAGGTACTCACATGCAAGGATGCCCATGTAGCATTTCCCTCAACTTATTAAACCAGCTGCGTCTTTAATCAGGAACTGAAAACTTTATGGATTTTTTTTTGTTGTTGAAAAATGTTTTACTCAATTTGAGGATTAAAAAGAGTAGCTTTTAGAAAGAAAGACATTATATGTAATCTTGGAAAGAGGGTAAAATATGAATGCATTTGTAACCTCTGCCAAAAAGGTCAGAAGTTGTTTCTTTATAATCTTTTCACCCTCTTTCCTTCCTTCCTTCCTTCCTTCCTTCCTTCCTTCCTTCCTTCCTTCCTTCCTTCCTTCCTTCCTTCCTTCCTCCCTCCTTGCCTGTCTGTTTTCTATAGTTTTTCCTATTTTCCTACACTACACTGCTGTTTTCTTTGCTGTAGCATGATCCCTGGGGAAAAAAAATGTTTGGCTGATTTCAGACAAGTTACTTTTGTGCCACTCTGTTCTCTTCTGAAGTAGCTTTTGCCTTCAAACGCTGACCAGCCTTAGTCCATGTGTTCTGCTAATATTGAACATATTCTCTCATTGGTCTTTTCCAGGCTCTTGATGCTGAGAAGCCAACCGGGATCCATGTCTTTGCTGTTCTTCTCCATGCACATCTTGCTGGCAGAGCATTAAGGATGCGCCATTTCCGTAAAGGCAGTGAACTACAACTGCTGGCTTATGACGATGAATTTGACTTTAACTTCCAGGAATTTCAGTACTTGAAAGAAGAAAGAACCATCTTGCCTGTATGATGTTTGTTTTTCTGTTTTTCCTAGCCTTGTTGCCATTTTTCTGTTTCTTCAGCCCGAATTGTCACTGTTTTGGGTTATTTTGGAGTTCAAAGTTTCAAATGCCCATATTCACTCTTGCGTAACATACATATTTACCCTTTCTGAGAGAAAAAGAACTGAAGAAGGATCAGAACTAAAGGACAAGCAGACAAAGGATGAAACACTTCTTTCATCTATTATGAATACGATCTAGCAGGAAATTAAAAGTTCATATGCTTATATCTACTTTGCTTCCCCCTCCAACATTTTTGTCTAATTTTCTTTAAAGGATATATTTCTCCTTTGGGTATTTTCTGTTTTTGTTACTGTTAACAGTTATTATTTGCTTAGTAAGTAAAATGTGAAGTAGAAACAGGAATCTCCTCACATCAATTTCAAATTTGTAAGAGTGTATTTCTTGACATTGCATTTTAGGGAGATAATTTAGTCACTGAATGTCACTACAGCACCCTCAATCGAACGGATATGACCTGGGTAAGAAATTTTATGATCCAGCTTGATGTGGAATAAAAATAGAGTCACATTAATATGTTTAACATAAAAGTTTGATATTGTTAACATAGAAGCATTATTTTTAAGAAATAAGATTGATTTTTTTAATGTAAATTAAGAACTATTTCATTTCATCCAGGTTCTTCTGGTTGGTCAGCAGTAGCATGGTAGATCCCTTCACTACTGGAGACTTTAGGAATTGCCCATTCAAATAAGTGAGAAAGATGCTGAGAGTGCCAAGTTAATTAAGACTAAATTTTGAGGAAACAGAATCAAATAAATGAACCACTATACCAGTGTTTCTCAATCTTTGCAACTTTAAGATGTGTGGACTTCAATTCCCAGAATTCCCTAGCCAGCATGCATTAGAAACTCAGTAGTAGACTCAGACTGGATTGCAATTTTACTGGAATTTAATATTCCTTTAAATATATTACTCTAAGTGAAAGATGAACATTGTGATTTTCTTTTTTTAAAAAAATCATTATTCACCATGTTCAAAAATTGAGTATGCTTCCACATTAAGGGTTCTAAATTAGTTTTAAGGCAGAGATTCCATGCTGTCTTACACAATCTCAATTTAAAAGGAATGTTAAAATCAAAACTTTGTTTCCCTTGAAATAATGCATACATAAACTAAGACAGCAAAACAAGATTTCTGCATATATAATATCTGCTTGTTTCTCTGTAAGGTGCTGTCCCATCTCTCATAACATTTGAATTTCTTTTACATAAAAAATGCCATTAGCCGAATCTGAAAATTAGAATTGTACAAGCTAAGCAAAAGTTATTTCAAATGCTGGTAAATGTATTGTACCATATAGTTTTTCATACAGGCAGAAACTGAATCTCCAGACAATGTCAGAAAGCTACTGACTATACTAAAATTAGCTTCTTTAGTCACATATAATTTCATATTATCCTTAATTGTGTATCATTTTTGTGTTACTTTCCAATGCTGATGCTGTTCTTTTCTTGGCTTCTATGCCATTTGTTCACAGAGATAATCACTGCACTCACAGTTAAATGCAGAAAACAGAAAGAGCATTGGGCAGTTTTAAGCCTGAGCTCAGAAGTAATTTCTGAAGCCTATATTGTTGATTTGTTTATCTGTTCCCAGGGTGGTTTTAGCACCAGAAACGAAATGTGCCTATCCTATCTTGTGTATTATCCAAAAATAAATCTTACTCGGTGTGAAAGTATTCCTGACTTAATGGAGCAACTCCAGTTCATTGGTGTTAAACAAATTTACAGACCAGTGAGGTAAGTAAGCATACTACAGGGTGGATACTTGTATTCGCTGTCATTTGAATAAATGCTAAAAATTGTTCTTGATATTATTTTCTAGGGAAGGATTGATTATCCGTCTGAATGTACTGCATTTATTAAAAGATAATGTCTGTCTTAATTATTTCTTAATTAATTAAGAAAATTAATTGGTGGATATTCATAATCAAATAGGTGGTGGAGACATGGAGACCTTCCGCTGGTCATGGACCTGGACCACAGTTTGTGCATCTGTGCCACAAGCCAGGGGTGAGGAAGAGGAGTAGTAGGAACTGGGTGTCTCATTAATCAAGTAGCTTCCTGAAGGGTTAGGAACAGACCTCATTCTGATTTCTGATGAATGGGATATAAAAAGACCTTTACTTTGGAATAGGCTCAAAATGGAAACAATATGCATGATAGGATGGTATGTTTGTTAAATGGCTTTTGTCTATTCTGAATCAAGCCAGAGGAAGTACATTCATCAGGATTTATCTATATAATAAATGTTGGCTGGACTATATGATGAAAGTTTCTAGTAGCTGCAACAACAAGAAGCTCAGTAGTGCTTCTTTAACTATTTAAAGTTTTGATATTTTTATGTCTCAAGAATAAAATATACTGTTGACTCTTACAGCTGTTTTTATATTACTGTTCCCAAGAGCCTCGTATTACAGACTGATCGGCACAGTCTTTCAGAGAGCTGCATCCTCAGAGAATAATACTTGCAGACTTTTTCTGTCTTTTTATAATCTCTCTTGACAGCTAAGGGAAAAAACACATGTTCTGATTTAGAGCCTACCATTAATCTTTCTAATCTCTGCAAGTAGACAGGGTAATAAGTGAATTGCTTTCCAAAAGGAACATTTATACCATTGTTAACAAAAATGCACATTTGACCCAAGAAAAGACAAATGGTTTAGGGGGTTCCAAAAAAAAAAAAAGGAAATGTTGCTTTTAAGATAAATTAAAAAAAATAGTAATAGTTCAAGCTTGCACTCCTCCAAAGTTCATGAGTTGCAGTTTAAAGTAAAGCTTAATGCTTTAATTTAATTTAGCGACATGTCTGCATATCTATTTTATTAAGTAATATACTTAACAAAGAGAAAAAGTGCAACCTGTCCACAGGTACTTGAGGTCTATATAAATGTACTTATTTTTTTTAAAAAATTATAATGTGTTAACTTGAGAAGTTCTATCCAGAATGAATTTTTTCCAACTGCTTCTTTTGCTGTGCATTGTTCTTAAAATTGAATTTTACATCTCTGCTTTTGCTGTGGGGTTGCTTTCTCCTTTTTAGTTTTTTTGTTCTTTTCTTTTTTCTTCTATCTGTCTTCCTGCAATATCATAGGACATGATAGTATACACTATGTTATGAGATTTCTGAGCCGATATGTATAGGACTATTCTTGATAAAGGATTTGCATAACTCCTACTGCTAACAGATTGCTCTGGGAAGGGGAGGATTAATTATGCTTCAATTTGAAAATGAATGCTCTTCATAATCTGAACAAATCTAGGACTATGCCCAATATGCATGTTATAGCTTTTGTAAACTTTTACCATCTTGATTCTCCCATGTATTTAGGAAATCTACTTCCAAGGGATACATTTTCCAAACCACCAGAGAAGATGTTAGGCAGAAAAACATAAAAGGGGGAAGGTAGCAGTCATATCTTGAACAGTTCCAACAAGTATAAAACTATCAGTAACAGTTTGAAATATATTTTTCTTTTACATGTAGAACCTGGCCATTCATTATCAAGAGTCCAAAACAATACAAAAATCTGTCTTTCGTGGATGCAATGAACAAATTCAAATGGTCCAGAGAACAAGGTCACTCCTATAATGACTATGTTCTTAAGTTACCATTAAATGTAAGGTGTACCAAGACAGAAAATGCAGAGTGGACTGTAAGTTGATTTCTCTGTTTTTCTTTGTGATTGTGAGATCAAGTGCATGGATTGTAGAGCATGTCCATTTTGAAACAATGAATTAACAGTTTTATTTATCAGCAAAAATCATTCCAAATAAAGGTTGTATCATGGTAATCATTGTGCATATTTAAAAGACAGAATAATGTAAATGAAACTGTAATGAGACTGAGAACTCATGTGAGGCAAATGCTAAGTAGATCCTATGATTTAACAAGGTATGTGGACCTAAAAAATTAATATATCAAAGATCAAGATAATTTTGTTTGACAGGTAAAAAAACTGAGTAAATGATTTTATGTTATATTTAAATAATGGAACAATAGAGCATGTAGATGAATTGTGTATTTTGATAGAATGTTTACCACAGATAATGAAACAGAGAAAAATTTAAGATATGTAAATACTGTAAAAATGTAATGGGTAATATGTGGCTTATAATCTGCAGTACGAATGTCTGTAAAAATAGCAAATATCTATGGATAACAGGGCAGTTCTGTCCATTTTGTTATATAGAAATGAAAGCAGGGAGAATGACATCTTCAAGCTTGTATGCTTTTCTCTCCTTAAGCACCACCAGTGAAGGAAAGTGCAGCACCGCCTGAGGCAATTACTGTTAGATTTTTTTTCTCAATGTCCCACTGAAATCGATTTCCTTGTAATTTAAACCTGCTCTTTCTTGTCCAATCTTTCTGCTCTGTTTGTCTCCTGCAAACCAGATAGTTGAAGACAGGTGTCACCTCTCTCTCCAAACTCTTCTATTCTCCAGGTTAAATGTACTTAATGCCTTAAACTCTTCCTTTCAAGTAAAGGAGAAGGGCTTCACTTGCCCTCCTAAACTTGCCTTCTTACAGATTTTACCTTCCTTGCAATTGTCTACTCTTACACCTTCTAATGTGATAGCATTAATCATATTAAAAAAATTAAACAATTGTTTATTAATCATTGCTATGTATTCTTTTTTATATTATTTAATTGTTGATATTTATGAGATAATGCCTCCCTGAAAAGTGTAGCATAAATGTATTAGAAGAGAGGGAAGCTAAATTCAAAGTAGCCATGCGTCTAAATAAATAAATAATTTATTTCATTTATATTTCAGATTCATGGAATGATGGCTTTACCACCTGAAATTGAAAGACCTTATACTACAGAGCCAATTATATGTAGCTCATCTTCCTGGTTAAATGCCAATTTATATTTAACTGTGTTGATTGTAGTGTTTATCTCAGCTTCAAGGAATCATGAGCCTTTTGTACAATTGTAGATTATATTCACTTGTGATATCTGTGCCATGCAAGCCCTCAAATGTTTGCACTGTCACTCTTGTAGATTTTTTTTTACATAGTAATAAATTAATTTTTTTTAAAAATACCGTGTTCATCTCATTTGAAACAAAGTATTACAAAAGCATAGTCTTTTATGTATATAAGGTTGATTGGTTTGCAACATCCAGTAAACTAGTCAATATATAGTTTCATTTGTTTCATTCTGGCATATCACTTTATGATTCTAAAGCTGCTCTGTATTTAGATACCAAGGAAATAAACTAAACTTTACCAATGTAACCTTATTAATCATGAAGTCTGTTCTTATTTTGCCTCTGCTTTTGAGACCTGCAAGTTACAAAATGACCTGAGGTTATATTTTGCAGTCCTAACAGGAAGCATGTAAATTATTCCTAGTCTTTTAAATAGAAGTGGTAAATAGTTCTGGAGATTGATTTTTACTATGTTCCTGTGCTATCGATACGTAAAGTACACACATTTGAAAGGCATCAAATTATGCATTTGTTCATTGTTCTGTTTTGTCTGTACTGGGGCTTCTCTGTCTCTCTGAAATTTCCTTTCCTTAATTTAGATATCTATTAGTGATATAGTATGACATCATAATTGTTGCTTTTTGGGAAAAGGTATCAGATGTACAGGTTTAGTGGCTATGCTTAATATTTTACATCTACTAGTGATGCATTTTATGACTTTTAAAGCTGGAACTCATGTAAATGATGAAGTACAACACAATATAAATACAACTAATTGTGTGTCACTCCAAAGGAATTAAATCAGGGAGAATATGTTTCTGGAAATATCTTCCCTCTACGGAAATTAAGTCTTATTTATTTGTTGTTTGATTGATTTTTATCCCACCTTTACTACTTTATAAATAACTGGAAGTGCTGGCATTCTGGTCATTGAACGATATCATGTGGGTATCTCGCTTAACAACCACTTTGCTCAACAACTGACATTCTGGTCCCAAGTGTCAAGGACTACTACTACTTTGACTTACTTTTAGTCAAAGACTACTACTTAAGACAGATCCTGACTGAAAAATATAAAATCTTCCAAACAATAAGAGCATTTTTAAAATGTAACCTACAGAACTGATGCTCTTGGATGATGTGTTCAGGTAAGAAGTTCTTGGGGTGATTGACTCCAGCATCAAATAGAGTTTTGGACCTCATGGCATGAAAAGTTCCTTCCAATTCTAGGTATTTAGAATTCAAATTCTCAGCCCAAAAGTTGGAAAATACTTCAAAATCTGCCTAATTATTTTGATTAGAACCAAGTAAAGGACCAAATTGTAAAACAACTGAAATGTCAATATTTCTGAAACACACCTCTCTGTCTTTGGGTCATAGCAGCTCTCATTTAATAATAATTTGACATTCAGAAAGAATTTAATATGTGCTGATGCACTCTTAACTGATCACTGGTTTTCAGAAGCATTGGGGGTGTCTTCAACTAGAATTCTCTTAGATTTCATAATCTGGCAATTTAAGCCCCTCTCACACTGCACCAACGGATGCAAAGAGGATGTAAAATGGACAAAAAAGCTTGCCATCCCGTTGGTTAACGCGATGTATCCGTTCTGTACTCACTACCTCCGTTTTGCTTCCTCCCTATCCGTCCAGCACCGTTTATGGACGTTTTATCCGCTCAGAAAGTTTTGAGCCTGCTCAAACACTTTTGAGCGGAAATGTATCCAATTCGTCCATTCTGCATCCGCTAGGCATCCGTTCTGAATCCGTTACGCATCCACTATAATCCGCTAGGCATCCGTTCCACATCCGTGCAACTCACATCCGCTCGGATGCAGGGAGGAAGCGGAACGGATGCAGAAGGACGATGCCTAGCGGATGCAGCACGGAACAAAGCATTTAAAATGGAAAAGACGTTCGCAGAGGGACCTATCTCGGATATTAAGGATTCTAGAGGATGCCTACAGGATGCCTAGACGATGCCTAGAGGATGCAAAGGGACACCTATGGGCAAAACCTATACTGCCTATAAAAGGGGAGCAAATCACCTGCATCTCACTTTCAGACCAGCAGCCCAGCTGTGCAGCCCTCTGCAGCCTTCATCTGACTCTTGCTCTTCCACAGCATCCAGTCATGTCAACCGTGGATCGTAACAAAGTCCTTTTGGCAGCCACCATTGTTCTGCAACAGTGGGAAGCCATCTACAGGCTCTGGGAACTCTACTACGGGAAGAAAAGGAAGCGGCCAAGAAGCGTCTGGATCCGAAGATGGATCGGAGAAAGAGCAGAGTACGGACTGTACAACAAGCTGATGGTGGAGCTCAGGAATGAAGACACTCGATGCATTCCAGAACTTCATGAGGATGCCTCCAGCCAGATTTGATGAAGTTGTGCAGCGGCTGACACCCAGGTTGACCAAGGCAAACACCAACTTCCAGCCCAGCCTGGACCCTGGGCTCAAGGTGGCACTCACTTGCGCACCTGGCCTCAGGGACCACCTACAGAAACATGCAGTACGGCTAGAGGGTGCACACAACACTATCAGCATTGGTGTCAGAGACAGTGGTGCAGGCCATCATCGAAGATACATGGAGGAGCTTCTTCCAGTGCCCTCCAACAAGAAGGATGGAAGAAAGTTGCAGAACAGTGGTATCAGAGGTGGAACTTCCCAAACACCGTTGGAGCATCGATGGCAAGCACGTGCCTGCAAATCTCCAACCAACTCAGACTCCACTTATTTCAATCTCCAAGGGCTTCTTCAGCATCGTCCTCTTTGCCATGGTCGATGCTGACTACAAGTTCATGTACATCGATGCTTCAGGCAACAGCTCATGTTCAGATGCCCAGGTATACAATGCCAGTGACCTCAAGGAGGGGCTGGAATGCAACCTCATCGTGAGCTTCCAGATCCAGACCCCCTGCCCAACGACACGCAAAATGTGCCCTACTTCATCGTGGGGGATGACGCCTTCTCCTCAGAACCTACCTCATGAAGCCCTACACCTCCATATGCCTCTCCGTGAAGAGAGAATCTTCAACTACAGGCTGTCCAAGGCAAGGCGGTGTGGAGAATGCTTTTGGCATCACTGGCCAGCAAGGTTCCAGGTACTTCTCACCACCCTGCAGCAATCGCCCACAGACCGTGAGGAGGATCGTGGAAGCTTGCTTCATCCTGCACAAATTCTTATGCACACCCCCTACCCAGTGTTGCAGAACAGGCTCGTGGACCCCAACAAGGGAATGGGGACATTGGAGCCTGGGGAATGGAGGCAAGGGCAAAACCTGATAGACACTGAGGATGTGCAAGGCCCCCAACGAGTCACATGAAGGGGAAGAAGCAGCGCAACCTTGAAACACTGGTGCACTCCCCAGCTGGAGCGGTGGAGTGGCAAGACAGGATGATAGATGATTATGGATTGCTTCCTTCAGCCTGTCTCATCACACTGATGGATTGGGCCATGTATGTTGGGTGGGCTACAATGAACAGGGCATTTAATAAAGAGTTGTGTTTGAGTTGACATGTGTGGATGATTATTACATTGTTATTGATAATAAAGGGCCATAGGTGTGGTTACCTGGGAGGTTGGACCATATCAGTCCCACTATGCTTGCACTGGAGGTTTATCTATCCCACAGCTATTACCCATCCCAAAGGTATCCGCTACTCATTCCACAGGTATCCCTGCCCACCCCAGTGCCATCTTAACCCATCCCACAAGCATACAAAGGCTTAAACCTTTTCTAAAAGTTTCCACCAAGACTTTAGTAAAAAAAAAAAATGAAGCAAGTGTGTGAATCAAAGATAGATTTTATTGAACAACAAGCTGTAAAAGAAAAATGACCCAAGTCAAGTGTCCAAATAAAATCCACAGTTAGCCAGCCAGCCAGTCTCTGGCACTCCTCTTGGTCACTCGGAGTGTTGCCCAGTCTAGGGGTGAAGGGTCCAGGTGCTGTGGAGGTGGCTGGTGCTGGAGTGCTGGTCTGTATCGTCATTGGGTGCTGGCCCGAGAGGACAACAGGGGACGGTGTGTTGAAGGAAGCTCTCGGACAGCTGGCTCAGCCCCGTGATGTTGAGAACTCCTTCCTCCATGCCTATGTGGTGTCAGCCCCAGTACGCGAGGACAGATGTACTGAGACCGGGCTTGGCTGTGGGGTGGAGGAAGGAGCAGTGTAGTGCGGCTGTCTGGTCTGCAGCTGGGTGAGGACTGGCGTTGGTGGCATCGGTGCCGTGGGTGGCATCGCTGTTGTCGGTGGCATCATTGGCGTGGGGTGGCAACGGTGGTCACCGATGACTCTGTGCCTGGACTGGGAAGGGCTGCCTGTGCTGCTGGACCTCTGGTAGCCATAGCCTGGTAGGTGAGGGGCTGTGGGAGCCTTGGAATGGGAGGGACATCACCTGGGGTGGAGGAGCAGACCTGGACTGGGTGGGAGCAGGTTCCTCTGGATCT
This sequence comes from Laticauda laticaudata, assembly GCA_004320025.1. NCBI lineage: Eukaryota > Metazoa > Chordata > Lepidosauria > Squamata > Elapidae > Laticauda > Laticauda laticaudata. Next base: position 13,043 of record BHFT01011124.1, read on the forward strand.
GGAGGGTTGTGAAGCAGCTCGGTGATCCGGTCCTTCACCCTGGTACTGGGGTTCTCCATGTCCCTGAGGGTCTGGTTGACATAGGTGAGGAAGGGCTTATGGTTGGAGGATGAGTTGGTGTGGACCAGCTGAGAGAGGAGATCTATTCTGGTCTGGATGGTTCCCTGATCTCCAGCTCCCAGTGTGGCTCTGCCCCTCCTGCTGTTTGGCTTCTTGCCTTTCTGTGGAGGTGGAGCTGGGGGTGGTGGATGCGGGTAGGGCTGTGGTGGACGTGCCGTCTCCTTTCTCCACTGCACCAGGGAGTCCTCCACGCGCTGCACCACGGTTACAACAGCTGTCTGCGGGTTCTCCACTGTGGCCCGCTCCACGGAAACCTGCCTGGAGACAGGAGCTGACTCTGCCGGAAGAGGACTGGCTCTCAGCAGGCTGCCGGAGAGAGAGGGTAGTGAGAGGGGCTCCTGGTGCTCTCGGTGGCAGATCTCACCCTCCAGGAAGCTGCACCTGGCCATGACGTAGGTCTCTCTGTCCGTCAGCTTAACGTGGCCTGGCCAGATTTCTTGAGGTGCAGCTTCCCATACCAGGTGTGCATGTGCTTCCACCAGCCAAGGAGCACCTCCGAAGTGTAGCCCATACTCTCCGCCTTCTCTGTCCAAGCAGCCTGCTTCCTTTTGGTTGTCCCGTACAGCCGGTGTCCCTTCCGCCACAGATAGTCATTCTCTCTCAGCCACTCCAGCACCTCATCCGCGTGTTCCTCCTCAATATAGCATTGCCTCCTCTCCCGTTGTCGCATACGCCTCTTCCTCCCTTTGGCAGGACCAGATGGGCCCTCATCAGAGGGCTCCCAGGTAGTAGGGGCTGCTCCTCCACACCACAGCAGCAGCAGCACTAGCAGGATCATCATCATCATCATCATCACCAGCAGGATCATAATCATCATTAGTAGCAGCAGCAGCAGCAGCAGGATCATCATCAGCAGCAGCAGCAGCACCAGCACCAGCACCAGCAGCACCAGCAGGACCAGGATCAGCAGCAGCGAGTAAGCACCAGCAGCGCCAGCAAGACCAGGAGCACGAGTAGGACCAGGAGCACGAGCAGGACGAGCAGTATGAGCAAGTCCACGACACGAGCAGTACGAGCAGTACGAGCAAGTCCACGAGCACGAGCAGGACCAGCAGGACCAGCAGGACCAGGAGCAGCTTCAGCAGAGTAAGCACCAGCAGAAGCACCACCGCCAGGAGCAGCGCCATCAGAGTAAGCACGAGCAGAAGCACCACCGCCAGGGCAGCGCCAGCAGAAGCTCCAGCACAGAAGAGCGAGTCCGAGCAGCAGAAGCCCAGCAGAAGCAGAGTGAGGGCCAGGGGGTGGGAGGTGGCCCTGTCCCTCTTGCCAGGGATGGCGGCAGGTGGCTGAGGCTTTCGCTTCTTCCCCATGGTTGTGGGGTTGCTGGCTGGCAGGGAGGCTGGCAGGGAGGCTGGCAGGCACCAAGGCTGGCAGAAGGCTGGCACCAAGGCTGGCAGGAAGGCTGGCACCAAGGCTGGCAGGAAGCCTGGCAGGCAGGCAGGCACCAAGGCTGGCAGGAAGCCTGGCAGGAAGGCAGGAAGGCAGGCAGGCACAAGGCTGGCAGGCAGACTGCTGGCAGGGAGGCTGGAAGGAAGGCTGGCAGGAAGGCTGGCAGGCAGGCAGAGAGCAAGCCTGGCAGGGAGGCTGGCCAGGAGGCTTGGAGCAGGCTGGCAGGAAGGCTGGCAGCAAGGCTTGCAGGCAGGCATGCAGGCAGGGCAGGCAAGGACTCGATGTATCCGGCAGCAGGTCTTTCCTCTGAATGCTGGCCACGTACGAGCTGCTTCCCTTTATATCCGCGGGGCTTACGCAATGCATCCCCCGCATGTGCAATTACGCTCGGCATCTGTTCAGCTTCCGCTGTGCATCCGCTAGGCTTCCCTCTGCATCCGCTTCATCCGCTGTGCATCCGCTGGGCTTCCGCTCTGCATCCACTTCATTCGCTGTGCATCCACTGTATCCGTTCAGCATCCGCTTTGCTGAGGTCCCCGGAAGCCTAGCGGATGTGCCATCCGCTCCCATCCGCTTCCATCCGCTGGTCTTCCGTTCCCCATCCGGTTTCCATCCGCTCTGCGTTCTCCCCGCGTCCGTTCCTTCCGTGTGATCCGCTCCGGTTATACAAATTTTTGCCCCTTTTGAGAGTGGATAACAATGGATGGAACATTTTGCTCGTCCGTTGTCCTTTTTACTAATATTTTGCATCCATTGGGCAGTGTGACAGGGCCTTTACAAATGTGAATTTTATTTTCTTCTTTAAGGGCCATAGTTCTTTTCCTATAGGTAAGTAGATATACCCTGCCAAGGTATTATTGTTTTGCAAATGGATTATTATCTATCTATCTATCTATCGAGTTATCTATCTATCTACTATCTATCTATCTATCTATCTATCTATCTATCTATCTATCTATCTATCTATCATCTATCTATCTATCTATCTATCTATCTATCTATCTATCTATCTATCTATCTATCTATCTACCTAAACATTTAGAGATGACCCATCTCTCTCACAGATCAACTCTGGGCGGTATACAGTTTACCTTAATATTTGCCCCTTTCCCCTAATTAGGATTTCAAGCTGTTCAGGCATTCCTTTGGATTTCCTATGGAGTGGTATAAAAATATTGGCTCCTATATTTGTTACATGCATTTGTATATGTGTATATGTAAATGTATAATTTATATGGAGAGAGAGATATGTATATATTTCTTGTTAATTTCTCTTACACAATTTCAGATAAATTGAAAAACTAGTGATAAATTTTTTATGGCATAGACTGCATCCTATAAAACCATAATGCTGCTTATAATAAAAAGGCATTTCTCTATTTCTGATTTCTGATTGGATCTATTTATTTTCTACTAGAATGAAAAGATTGAATATGTATTACTGTGGCTACAAATAGAGAGTTATTATTTAGAACTTTTAAAATCTTGGCAAGTATATTATCCTAATTATAGTCAGAAATCTATTGTGTTTTCAACAATGAAAGTTTTTAGATATTCTGGGTGTTTTAAAGAAAGAAATACAATTTTGATTCTGTTCCCATAGGAAACTTACTTTCTGGAAAAATCATTTTAAAATATTGGGAAAAACATTTTTTTTCTGCAAAGTTTGTTTAGAAAGGGGATTATTACCCCAGCTCAACTCAACAACTGCTGAATGGCAATGAATTCTTATAATATATTTGTAATTGTTCGTTTTATTCCCCCTTTGGGAAAAGAAGTCTTCATCACACAAAACATACTCACACACAAAGACATCTGATTTGGTCAATTTTCTTTCTTGGCATTTAACCTCGATGGATGACCAATCAGAACAAGAAGCCTTTTGTCTCAAGTAATGCATTTATATGTGTTACAAAAAGTCCTGTCAGAGTTATTTTGGTAAAGCAGTGTGACATAATCTGTCTCCATGGCATGAGACCAGAACTTCCATTATTTTCTTGAAATGGAAGGAAAAATCTGATAATTGGCTTAATGGATTTTTTTAAAAGAAGAGAGATAATCACATACTGTCTAACCTTTGTTAATAGTTGACTGGTACTGGTGGCATTAGAAACATGGGAACTATCAAAAATGTCTCCTAATTAATTCTTCCTGAAGAACAAACTGAAGAAATTAAAGAGGCCATGAGTATTGTTCACTCAACAAAATAATGCAATTTTTAAAAGAGTTCTCAAGAATACTGAACAATAATGGATTGCTGAGAGTCCATGTTATGTTTTTGCAAATTGCTGGATCTATAGTACCGTAGTAACTAGCAATAAGGGAAGGGATTTATGATTGCAATGCAGTTAGTTACTTGAAAGTGACCACTCTACTTCCATAGAAAGGTTGATAGAAGAATTTCAGACCTGGTAGGCTCTCATGCACAGGTCATCACTCTGAATTATAGAGAGTAGGTGACAAAATAAGTGAATTATTTATTTAAATAAGATAAAACTAAGACTACATTTACCATTCCTGCCTACTTAGAAGTATTTTTTAAAAAAAAGTTTACATAATTCCTAATATTTTTCCATTTTTTTTTTCTTAGCACTGAGTCTTTTTTCCTTTGAAAATGTTTTTATCCATCCAGTTCTTCATACATAAAGCAAGATTAAAAAGAAATTATTAAGCAAACTTTCTTGTGAAGACCAGGGTTCTTCCATTTCATTTTAAAATGAATCAGTCTTTTTTACTTTTTTGCCTAATTTCTCAGGTCTTCAAAACTCTTGGTTTGTTTTAAAGAAGCTAGAACCTCACAGAAGGCTGGTAATTGGAATGCAGGCCTTAATAGACCCTTAATAGGGTCATTATTTTCTCTTTGTTCTGGATTATCTCACTAATAAGCAAAGCAGGGGCTTAACTCTAGTCAGTAATTAATAGCATATTGCTTTTAAAGGCAGGGATTCCATTTTAAAACCATGGTTAACAATATTTTACTTTTATAGGATTACTAGATATATTGAGTTTTTTTTCAATGAACCTTTTAATTCCAAGAATTTTAGTTTGCTTTTCTTCGTCTTGTCAATTATCATATGTTACGATTCTGTAATAAAAGACAATATTTCAATTAATATTGCTTAAAGATAGGTAGCTAATTCTTTCAGGGAAACATAAATTTTCTTCAGTTTGTCAAAATCAGATGTACAAGAAAACTACTACATTTTAAAGAATATTACCGCATGTTAACAGGTCAACTGTTCATTAATTATGAAATCACATAATTAAAAAAGTATTCAGTATGCCTTACACCATAGAGTCAAGGGGAAAAATACCTGAAATAATAATTCATGCTGTGTAATATACATAACTGTGAATAAAAACAGCTATTCCTTACAACTCAAGTCCATATCCTCTGCAAGGCTGTAAAACCTGTTAAATAATACTGAGTTGTGTCACACTTCCACCTTTGGGTGCCGCATGTAAAGACCGAGAGAAGGCTTTGATGCTGGGAAAGATAAAAAGGAGAAGGAGAAAGAGGAGGAGAAGAGCAAATGGATGGACTCATTTACAGTACAGATGTAGATGTATCTGCTGTTGAAAGAACAGGTTAGGTGACAGATCTTCATGAAGAAAATCTTATGTGGTTGCTAAGAATGGAATGGAATAATAATAATGATGATGGCATATAATCAATCAATTATCCTCTCTGCTACAGCAGGAGTGGAATCCAATTTAAATTATTAATAAGAACAATTATCAAGAATTCAGAGCTTACAATGTAACACACGCATAAAGTAAAACTGCAGATTCTTGTGCTATCTTACCATTTAGTCTTATGGTTAAGATGAGAAAGTGGGAGACTCTTGAATTCAAGTTCTGCCCTTGTTATAAAATCTGACTGGATGATCTTGGGCCAGCATTTTCTCTCAGACCAAACTTCCTCTAATGTTTTTAAGTTTAAAATTTCTCTCCCCCTTCCTCCCTCCCTCTCCCTCTCCCCTCCCTCTCTCTTTCTCTCCCTCTCCCTCTTTCTCTTTCTCTCCCTCTCTCTTACCTTCTTCCTCCCTCCTTCTTTTTCTCTCCCCCCTCTCCCTCTCCCTCCCTCCCTCTCTGAGAGAGAGAGAAAGAGATGCATATAGACATAGATATGGATGGTACATATTGCTACCTATCTATATTTTATCAATACACAGTTCTACATCTTATATACACACTATACATTCACTTTCTTGTTACATAAATTTCTAGCTTCAGAAATAGAACTCATTGCAAATAGGTTATAATGACTGTTTTGTGAATGAATGCTGCCACCTTCTGGTAAAATACATAAATGGAAGTGTGAATAATTGTTCAGCCTCAGCAGATGGTATTTCCAAATCAGTCTATTTTTTTTAATCAGCTGTATTGTGAAACGTTTCAGATGGGAGCAGGAATTGCAAAAGAACTGTGTTGTGATTGCAGTCAGCATAGAAAAATAAATGGTTTGATTTCATAAGTTCAGCAATATATCAGATATTTTGATTTCTGAGAAAAGCCACCCCCAGCACTTCATATTTCAAAAGCTGCAGAAATGTTTTAACAGAATAGTCATATTAATATCATCCCATTGTTGAATGGAGAACTGGGCCTCTCACCCTTCAGCACAGTTATCTTAATTTTTGACAATTTAGTTTCAAGATTTCTGAGACATTTATATATATTCCCACACACCCTAACATTTCCTACTTGCACCACAATGTCTAATGTAAGAATATAAGCTGCAGCTTTTCAATAATTATGTTAATAGACGTGAGACTTCATTTATCCCCTTGCTTCCCTTGGAGATTTTCATGCTGATATAAACTCTTCCCTTTACTCTGTTTGATTGCCCCTCCCCCTTTTTCTTTTCCTCTACCACAAGGAAAGAAAGTTGAGAGATGCCTGCTTTTGATCACAGCATGTTAATTCCTTAATAAATCACCCTTGTCCTTTTAGTCTTTATGTGTCTGATTCTAGATAGTTTTAATTGGCTTTTTCATGCTTGCCCCAGTGAGCCTGTATTCTTAATTCTATTTAGGAAGTCATAAAGATTTAAACTGTCAGAGGTTATGCGAGGTTGATATATTGTTGCTTGGTTAAATTGTCACAGTTGAATTTGACTGTTTTAATTGACTGTTTTCCAGGATACAATTATACTGATTAGCTCTCTCCAGAGTCACATGCAACACATTCTTGAAAATTTCATTTTTTACTGAAATGTGTCTCTGCTGCAAGGAGGGAACCTCAGGGTATTTGCAAGTTAAGGCCCTGTCACACTGCCCA
>BHFT01011131.1:0-23728 GCA_004320025.1 Laticauda laticaudata
TTGAGGGTGAGGTGAATGTCAGTTGACGTGATGCTGGCACCGGATAGAGAGGAGAAAATACGGACGCAGTCAGTACAAACGGCAATGCATCCACGTTAACCAACGGATGGCAAGTGTTTTTCTCCATTTTACATCCTCTTCCGATCCGTTGGTGCAGTGTGACAGGGCTTTACGTGTGAATAGACTTCGGACTGCTTGTTTTTTGAAGTTTTGTTTTTAACATTTCTGGAAGTAAAAAACCTATAATTAACTGTACAATCTGTGTGCTGTGTGTTTTTGTTGTCAAACACTTCTCTCACTACGTTCTCCTGTATGCACTCGATTCTCCGTTGTAATAGGGAATTCCCTCAACAGGTCTATCTTTGCTTTTTTTTTTTTTTTTTGCCATAGCCATTCTATTTGCATTGATTTGTTCTTTGTGATTTTTTCCACTATTTTCCCTTCTATTGTGCTGTCCCCACGGACTACAATGTCAAATGCTCAGACTTTTTAAAATCTTTTGTACTGTAAATTGATATATATCCAGAGTGTTACATCGCAGGTACTTATCTGTTCTGAACATTAGCTTCTTCATTTTCTATGACTTTTGTCTATTTTTGGTGACTTTTGTCCACCAGTTCTTGCTTCCTAGCAGATGGCATTTCTTGCAAATATTCCAGTGCACTGTTGTTGCTACTTTGTCATGCTGTTGCTTGTAGTCAATCTGTACAATCTTCTTGCAGCAACTAACTAGATGTTCTCCGTTTCCTCATTTTCTTTGCAGATGCAGTATTTGCATTCTGTTTATGTCTTCTCAACTATGGCTTTGTGTGCATTTGTATGTTGGGCTTGTTAATTATTCATTGCACAGTTAGCCAAGTGTTTAGACTAGATTTGGCATTTTCTTTTTTTAAATTTAAAATAAAGTTTATTTAAGTTTCATGTATTTAAAACATTTAAAAAGAAACTAACAAACATATAAACAAATATATATATACATTTTGTGGCAGGTATTGAGCATTGGTTACATTTTTCTTTTCTTTTTTTCTTTTACCTCATAACATTGACATGATCTATCTTGTTACAATACCTTCTTGTTCTTTTAATGTTTTAATTTCACAGAATACTTTATGATTAAACACACATCCTTCATAGTTTCATAACTTATTCACTGTGATGGAATTTATTATAGAATTCTTTTTGATTTATATTTGGGGCATATACTGTTACTAACAAAATCTTTTTCTGGTTTAATATTATTTCTATAAATAACATTCTCCCTTCATCATCCTTATATACTTGTTTGTGTAGCAGCCAATCTTTTATATATACTATGATACCCCTTTTTCTTTGATTTGAAAGAGCCCAATACATTTTTCCCAAATTGGTATCCTTTAGGAGATTTGCCTGTTTATCTATGATGTACTTCTTCTATACAAGTTATGTCTGCATTTTGTTTTTGAAGTTTTTCAAATGGCTGTTTTCTTTTTAATGTTGAGTTTAAACCATTGATATTAACTGAAAATAAGGTAATTTCTCTGTTCGTGTTACTGTCTGTATAGAGCATTTTTTGTTTATTTCCTTGTTCTGGGTTCTCTTGTACTTGGTCTGTTGTCCTCATCTTTTCAAAGTTTCTGAGATTCTGACTGTGGTGCAAGTTCTTTCTCTTCGGAGAGTTGTTTTTCCTGACTTCTTGTATTTAATAGATTTGGCATTTTCATTTACCTGTTGAGTTCTTCCAATAACCTGGAATAGCCAGATGTTGCTATTCGATGGTGCTAAAGGTACCATCATAGTATATAAGCTTTTAAAAGTAAAACTACCTTTTGTAATTAACAGTTGTTTATGTGAAGACATAGTTTTTCTGTTCTTCACAATGTGAAGACATAGTTTTTCTGTTCTTTAGCTGTTGCTGGCCTCCATACACATCAAGTTCTTCCCAAGAACACAGGGTATCACAATATGTCAGGATAACATATATGTCCATCCAAGCAATGTGATTGTTTGTAATCGACAGATTAAAATTTTGTCCAGGCACAAGATTTTTTTTTTTATGAACCCAATGTGCCATTTTTTTCATTATTAATAAAGTTTATCAATATCTTTTTTTTCCTTGTTTTTCTGGTTCACATTTTCCTTTCTTGGAACCATGAAAAAACTGAAAGAATAAAGCAGCTTTTAAAAACTGACACATCAGAAATAGGAAATGTCCTTTATTTATAAAGCATGGAAAGGATATCAAAGTGCTTGGTGAAGACAGACAATTAGTTCTGACATATATCAGTATCAGATCTCCAATATTTCCCTATAGGCATCAAGATTTGTCATCAATTGGACTTCTGGTTCGAGCTTCTTCGGCGAGAGACCGAATCCATGATTGTGCATGGTTTAAGTCCATGCTCGCCGCAGGAGTGCCCCGAGCCAGCTGGATTCAGGGATAAGCCATCCTGTAGAGGTGGTAAAGAGGGAGGAGACGTCCAGCAGGGTCGAGGAGAGATGCATCTCTCCTCCTCAGCTGGCCATTACTCCCTTTCCCAAAGGCGGTTGCAGCGGTGGTCAGAAATGGCCACCTCAAAGAAGAACTCAACCAGAAAAGATGTGTAGGAGGAGATAAGAAGAAACATTTTGGTTGACCAGGTTGAACTGAAAAAAAACAATGCAAGGTACCTTGAATTTGGACTATAAAAATAACATTGTTACCAAGAAGACTTTGAAAGGCAGTGAAGGAGAGAGGGAAGAGAAAGGATTTGCCTTTTTTTTTCTTCCCTTCCTTAATACTGACAGCTGAGAGATTTAAGTAAGAAATTGACAAAATCCACTTTGACAACAATAGGCATTTAAACTGAAATAAAATGTTAAGGGATAATAAAGACTTTTGGATTACTCAAACCTTTAAAAGCAGGAAGGAGAGTAAAAAGGAAAGAATAAAAGGGTGGGATCTGGAAAATGGAGTAGACTACCTGACCTAAAGGAATTTTACAGTGAAACTTGAACAAGATACCTAAAAGATAAATTCTAACTGAAACTTTGTCACAAAATACATAGAACCCCAGGAAGAAAAAGTGGGAAAAAGAAGCAAGAAGAAACAGATTTGGATTATTTGGATTACTTGTTGATTTTTGGATTTTTGGCTATTGGATTTAAATGACTAAAATCAATCGGGTGGTTGTTAAAAGTGTTTAAAATGGCATCACTTTTTAGAAGAACTGAAAATGGAACTTAAAAAACAGAAAGAAGATGCAGAAAAATGAAAAGGTTCTTTTGGCTTCGTATTTCAATTTTTAGAAATGGAGGTCTGGAATTATGAGAAACAAACAAGAAACGCTTGTAGAACAAGAAGGTCGGGACAAAGAAGAAGCCATCTTTAATGATCAAGTAACTTTATGTGGGGGAAAAAGGGAAAGGGGAGAAAGAGTGAAAAGTTTAAGATTTGAAAAAACCAACAAAAAGAATAGTTTTGAAAAATAATTACAATATTAGGAAGCAACAGAAGAGAGGATTATAGAAGAGAAAATTAAAAGTAGAACACAAGGGGGCAAAAGGGGAGGGAGAGAAGAAGGGGGAAAAGGAAAGAAAAGACATATAAAAGACAGAAAGCAAATATAGAGAAACAGGGAAAATGTATAAGGATTGAAAGTATAAGCCTATTCAGAGATAATGGGTGAAAACTTCATTGAAAAAGGGATTCTGCAAAGGTACATAAGATAGTATTGTTATATTAGAAATAGAAATAATTTTTAAAAAATATGAAAACAATGTATGATTAAAATGATGGATAAAATACTTATGGTAATGCAGTAGAATATTTGTTAATAAATAAATTAAATAAAGAGAATAGAGATGAAATTAGGAAAGGATGGGAACATTTTAATTATTATTAATGATTTATAAAACTATAAGTGAAGAGAAATATGAAGAAAAAAGAATTAATTATGGAAAGTTTATTAGTGTTCCCCAGGAAGTATGATATTCAGCTGAAAAGAATTGTTAAAGATATTAAGATTCTAACTAATATTAATGATAGAATTGGAATGGAATGAGTGTTTTATTTACTATTGTTATATAGATAGATAGATTAGATAGATAGATAGATAGATAGATAGATAGATAGATAGATAGATAGAGATAGAGATAGAAAGATAGAGATATATAGATATATATTTAAGAACATAGTGTGTATTTTAAGAATGTACCAAGCAGAATTCAATTGGAAGTTATGTATTACATTGAATGTTATAATTTTAAAGGCATAAATTGAAGTTTAAATAAGAGTTGGATGGATAAAATTAAAAGCTATAAAGGTGTCATACTCCAGTTCGTAACCTCAGGGGAAAATTTGTTTAATGAGAAAAGATAATATGAAATTGAAACAGGACAGACAAAGGTATAAATATAATGATTAGAAAGACTTTGAAACTTAGAAAAAGATATATAATTGAATTTAGACATGAGATAATTAAAAATAAAGTTGAGAAAACCAAGGGAGGGGAAAAATTATGGAGAAAATGTTAAAATAGTCATAAGATATGGAATAGAACACAAAGATGAATATGAAATTAAGTTTGTGTCTGTATGAAGAAGTGATAACCTGGGATCATGCTATTCTCAAAAAAAGATGTTTTGTTTGTATTATGTTTTTGTGAAAACCCAAATAAAATTTATATTAAAAAAAAGATTTGTCATCAATAAATAGCTTCACATATCTTGTATCAAGTTTCTGGTGTTTATTCTAACTCCCTGTGATAACTGAATCACTTATTGAAATTATCCAGCTAGCAAGAGAGGCAAAAGTGTGTCATAAAAAATACTTTCTAGACTAGATTAAACATGGAAAAGAATCTTGCTGCCTCTGCTCCTACAGCTACCAAAACATCTACCATTTCCTAACCCAGCAAACACATCTTTTATAAAGAAAATATATATATTTCCCCTTATCCCATCTATCTCCTTTTATTTCCTGATGCTCTTAAAAAACTGAACTAATTGAATTCCTACCAGAATGAGAGGGAGACAACAGCTATGTAGCAGAGCATAAAATGCCTGGCTGTTCCTGATCTGTGACATTATCCATAGAAAGTTCTAATATATTAATGATTTATTATTGAAAGGTGAGAATGATTGAAAGGTTAATTTAGACCCACCAAGAATCAGCCTCAAGTCCATTTTCAGTCATGGAAATTCATTAGGTGATTGGCTGTCACTCAGTTCCTCAACCCAGCTAAGCTCATAGCATTGTGATATGATAAAATAAAAGGAGCTCTTTCTGTAAGCTGCCTTGAACTTTGGAGAAAAGCCAGGATATAACCCTAATAACTCAATAAAATCTGAAGGGCATTAACTTTAGCATGCTGCAGTGCACTTCCCACAGCAGTTTTGGAGGACTTTAGCAACCATATGAGCTGAGACTGTGCTCTTGCGGACAAGGGGCCATTGAAACTACAGCTCATTCCTAGTATATTGTGCACTCTTCTATAAGGACTCATGTATCCACTTTGTAACACCTCACCTAATTCAATATCTGGGAAACACTGATCCCTTCTATGTACAGCTGCTGTTAATCAGATCAGTATGAAATAGTTTCTTTGAATGTGACAAATTTGTTATATTGTATGCAAAATTACACAAACTATAATTGTCCACTGATAATCTTCAGCTTCTGCAGCCAAAACTTCCCTTACTTCATATTCCAATTGTCTCTTTCTCAATAAATCCTTATTCATGTCTTCCTTGTAAACTCTGATTACATGAATTATCAGAATGAATATTACAATTAAGTTTCAAGATCAGTCTACCCTTTATTTAAAATAAGGGGATGTTAAGTTAGTTCCTGTAAATCTAGGTAGTTCCTAGTATTCATTTCATTACTTATTGGGAAAGGTGGAGACAGGAAATTGATCTTGATAAGTATTTAGCTTTGACAGAAAAAGGCTTTGGTTTAGAAGGCAATTAATACAGTGAAGACTGCAAACAAAGTACACATTTAAATTTCACAGGAATTAAACTAGCCAGTAATTATTTAATCTAATGATTTGTGTTTCTTGAACAAATGTTACTTAACTCCCCTATTTTCCAGTAAACATGACATTATGACTTTTTATTCTTTTATATCTCTTCATCAACATTTGGAATTATCACTCACTGATAAAATCTATGATTAGAAGAGATTGTCACCTAAAAATTAAGATGCTAGTCAAAGTTTAACTTCACTGAAACCTGTTTCCCAATTTCTTAAGAGTTTCTTTTCTCCCACAGAATAGGTTCCCTTTCTTCTACTACATTTTTCAGCTTTCTTTATTATTGCAAAAAGGCTGAAAATGCTTCTTCTTTTTGCTGTCTTTAGGCACCAGAAAACAATTACGATGTAATATTATTTTATTTTTTGTTGTTGGGTTGGGTATTTTTTTATATATATATATCCTGCATTCACCATCCTAAGTCACAATTTGCAAGACAAATATATAACTTGATATAAGAAATAAAGAAACAAGCTTTCAGATTACATAAATAATCAGATATTTATCAATAAATAATAAATAATCAGTTATCTAATTTCTAACCATTAAGACATTAAAACCCTTCATATAAGAAGCACATCAATGAAAGGAAAAAAATCACTAGCTGATTAAAATTGTAATAAGTTCAAGCAATCAGCTTAAATGAAAAATCCAAAGCAGGAAGGAAGGAAGGAATAGACTGATAGATATCTGATACAGCTCAGTAGAATTGTTGAGATTAAGCTGGTCTACTCTTTCTAGGCAGAAACATGAAAATTCTTCTTTCCAATATTTTCTGTCTGGTTATGCTATCAAGTTCTCTCATAGTCAGATTTGGTACAGTCAATCAGAAGAGATGAACAACAGTAAGCAAAAATCAGGAGTCTAGTAGCACCTTTTTGGACAAACATATTTTATTCTTTTTCCCTGAATGCCATCACTTTGCGAAATAACAAATTCCCACAACACTGTCAAACTACTTAGTTCTACTGACCGATGGACACAAAACGTATGCAAAAAGGACACAGCGGATGAGCAAAATTTCGGGGGTGGTTCCATCCGTTTTCATCCGCTTCAGAAATGGAGAAAAGTGGCGAAAATTTACGAAAACAGAACGGAAAAGAACGGACGTGGGTAGTATGTAGAGGGGATGTTAAATGGATGTTCATCGGAAGCCTAGCGGATGAAAGTGGAGGAAGGATGATAGCTCTGAAGGGGTTATGGGGATAATTGCGAAGTGGACAATAGCGGAAAGAGCGGATGCTAGCGGATGAAGCAGATGCATCACGATGCCTAACGGAAAGAAGGATGCGCGCAGAGGTATATCAGATGCAAACCATTCACTGCGCATCGGGGGGTATGAATTGCGTCCACTCCGTGGATATAAAGGGATGCGCACACACGGCAGTAGCATAAAGCGGAAAACGTGCGGCAGATACATCTTGCCATGAACACATGGTTTCTCAGTCAGGCAAGAAGGGAGTCCGTGTCTACTAATTCAAGCCCTGGCAAGGTGAAGAAGGCCAGACCAGCATCCACGCCTGACACTGACTCTAGTGGTAAAGTTTGCTGATGTGTGGTAGACCAGCCAAGGCCCTCAGCCCCTCAAAGCCTTCTGCTGAAGGCCCTGATGCTCAAGCCCTGAAGGCCCTGAACAAGCTCCTGAAGCCCTGATGCTCAACCCTGAAGGCCTGCTGAAGCCCCTGCCAGAGGGAGAAGAGGCAAGGAAAGATGGGAGAAGAAAGTACACCATTTCTGAGGAGCATGAGGACCGATGTGCTGGAATGACTGAGGGAGAACGAGTATCTCTGGAGAAAGAGCCACAGACTGTATCGGGACCACAGAAGAAGCAGAAGCTTGGAGAGACAGGCAGAGGCCTGGGGTACACTGCAGAAGTACTCCTAGGATGTGGAAGCACATGCACACTGGTATGGCAAGCTACACCTCAAGATATCTGGGCAGGCCTCCCTCAAGCACTGACCGGACAAGTACGTCTGGCCAAGCTGAAGTTTCCTGGAGGGTGAATCCGCACTGAGGAGCAGCCCCTCTGAGATCCTCTCCTTCAGACAGCCCACAGACAGCCAGGCATCTTCAAGCAGGAGCCAGCTACCCTGTCAGACAGGCGTCTTCAGAGGGCCCCACAGCAAAACCCCTTGAAGTGCACTCCCCATGCTGGCAACTTGGAGGAATCCCGTGGAGGATGATTCCTGCTGTCACAAAGAGAGGAACAAGCGGCAGCCACAGAGGCCAACCCACCCCACCACCAGTCCAGAGTGAGGCAGAGACTGGAGACCAGGACGACAGTGTGCTTTGTGGAGCATAGACACCAATTGAAGACAGCACAGAACTTCTCTCTCTGCTGGTCGACTGGACAGAGCATCCTCTGGCTGAAGCCTTCATCACCTACGTGAGCCGACCCTGAGGACCTGCCTGAGTACCAGGTGATGAAGCAGAAATTCACAGCCACTCCTCCACAATCCTCAAGGCCAGCTGAAGCTGGCCTACCAATACAGGTCTGCTCCTCCACCACAGTGACATCACATCCCTCACGCTTTCAACAGCCCCTCAACCCACCAAGGCTACGACTACCAGGACTTTCCACAAACAGAAGCATAAATTCCCAATCCAGGCCTAGGTTCATTGACCCACAGTCGACACCTCTCACCCAGCTGCAGACAAACAGCCCCTTACACTCATCCCAACCCTTCCTCACCACAGCCAAGCCCGTCAAAGACAATCTCTCATCTATATTGGCCTGACATCTCAAGTCCTTGATGTAAGGGCCTCTCACCTCATGGGACTGAGTCAGCTCTCGGATAGCATCCTGAACACACCACCACCTGCTGTACCTCAAGGCCAAGCACCCCAATGTTCCGTCAGACCAGCACTCAAGCCCACAGCCACATCATAGTCACCTGCCTTACGCTCACAGCTGAGACCATGGCATGACTCAGAGTGACTCAGAATAGTTTCAGAGACTGAGTTGTTTATTTAATAAATAATAAAGTTTTACTTATAACTTATACATTTATGTTTACTTAATAAACTTAATAAGTTTACTTAATTAATTTTGTTTACTTAATAAGGTTGGTAAAACTTTGAAAAAATGGTAACTTTGCACGCTTGTGGGATAGATAAGGATAGTTGTGGATAGATAACCTGCCGGTTTTAACTTGTGTGCAACATAGTGCGACTTATGGTCCACCATCCAGCTGCCACACATATGGACTTTATATCAATAACAATTATTCAGTGATCAACACATTTTAAAAATAAACCAAAGATGTTTATTGATGCCCTATTCATTGTAGACCCCACCACATACATTCATGAGTACATTAGACATTAACATTAACAAGTATACAACAACATAGTAATGCAGTGTGTTATGGCACAATCTCATCGTGTGATGCAACTCCCTCTCAAGAAGCATCCATTCTATCATCTATCATCCTGTCTTGCCACTCCACTGATCCAGCTGGGGAGTTGCACCAGTGTCTCAGAGGTTGCATTGCTTCTTCCTTCTCAACGTGGCCTTGTACATCCACAGTGTCCATCAGGTTATGTCCTTGCCTCCATTCACAAGGCGTCCATGTCCCCATTCCCTTGTTGACGGTTGACAAGTCTGTTCTGCAACACTGGATGGCAGGTGCACATGAGATTGTGCAGGATACAGCAAGTTTCCATGATGCTCCTCAAAGTTTCTGTGGTCATGGTGTCATGGGTGGTGAGAAGTATCTGACCTGTGTGCGAGATGACCAAAGGCATTCTCCACTACCCATCTTGCCCTGGACAGCCTGTAGTTGAAGATCCTCTCTTCACGGGTGAGGTATCTGGAAGTGTACAGCTTCATGAGGTAGTTCTGAGGAGAACGCATCATCACCAATGATGAAGTAGGCACATGTTGTGTGTCAATGGGTAGGGGGTCTGGACCTGGAAAACCATGATAAAGTTGCGTTCAGCCCATCCTTGAGGTCACTTGCATTGTATATCTGGCCATCTGAAGCTGACCTGTTGCCTGAAGCATCGATGTAGATGAACTTGTAGTCAGCATTCAACCATGGCAAAGAGGATGATACTGGAGAAGCCCTTATAGTTGTAATTATTGGAACCCTGAGTTGGCTGGAGCTTGCAGGCCACATGCTTCCCATCTATGGCTTCCAACGGTGTGGGGAAAGTGGTGTGACCACTCTTCTGCAAGTTTCTCCAGCCCTTTCACGTGGGGGCACCTGAGGAGCTTCATCCACATATTATTCAATGATGGCTCTCTACCACTTCTTCTGATGAATTTGCTGATGCTGTTGTGGTGGCACCCTCCAGGTATTCTCGCATGTTTCTGTATGTGGTCTCAGAGGCCAGGTGCCACAGAGTCATTGCCACCTCAGTCCAGGGTCTCAGAACTTTACAAGTTCGCAAACATGGCTGGTGCATCCTCATGAAGTGATGGAGATGCACGAGGGTCTTCATTCCTCAGCTCCACCATCAAGCTGGTCATACAGTTCCAAACTCCATTCTTCTCACGATCCATCCTTGGACCCACACAGCTCTTGGACGTCTCTTCTTCTCCTTTTTCCTTCTTCTCCTTCTGTCTAAAACTTGATACAGTCTGAACAGGTCTTGCTTCTGCTGTTGAATGAGTGCAGCTTGACTCTGATGGTATGCAGAATGACTCTTTGATTCATCTCATCCATGGTGGAGAACAATTGATGATGTTGAAGACCAAGACCAAGGGTGATGAGGTCTGTACACCACAGCTGCTCGACTCATACTGAGATCCAGATGATTTTCTCCCCCTTTTCCCAAAATATCGGTTGTCCGCTCCTTCTACATACTCTGGACAAACTCCAGACATCCTCTATATACGAGATACATCCCAGATGCAAACTCTTTGTCTGTTTTGAATACTTTATATACGAGATGCATACACTTACATCCTTTCTATTTCTGTGCTACTAATGATGTATAGACGTTCCATGCACCTTTTCTTTCCTCCCTCTTTCCGTTTTCAGCTGCACTGGATGTGAGTTGAGAGGATGCAGAGAGGATGCAGAGAGGATACAGCAGACATTTAATGGATGATAACGGACATAGAACATTTGTTGCTCATATATGTCATAGATTTACATCATACATGGTGGAAAGTTCATCCGTTCTAAAAGTTTTGTGCAGCTCAAAACTTTTTGCACGGATGAAATCACAGTGGACAGATACTCCATGTATAGAACGTATGAAACATGTATGCAATGACTACACAACAGATGCATAGCGTTTTCCAATGGATGCCAAGCTTTTTTTTACATTTTACATCCTCTTTGCATCCGTAAGTGCAGTGGGACTGGGCACTAAAACTGTATTACTATTATTCTTCTCATCCTTTCTATTACCTATCTCTTCTCACTTATGACTATAAATGTGTTGCTTGTATCTTTACCATTTATATTGTTTTATTTGTTTCCTAGTATGATTTGATGCTTATTAGGAACCTATGACTATCACTAAGTGTTGTATCTTATGATTCTTGATGAATGTATTTTATTTTTTCTTATGTACACTGAGNGTGTGTCCAATCACACTTGGCGAATAAAGAATTCTATTCTATTCTATTCTATTCTATTCTATTCTATTCTATTCTATTCTATTCTATTCTATTCTATTTGATTCAGTTCAGTTCTGTTCTGTTCTGTTCTGCTCTGCTCTGTTCTGTTCTGTTCTGTTCTATATTCTATTAAAAGATACAGGGTTTTGTGACCTACAACTCACATCAGATGCATAGACTGATGTGGGATTAAAACTGAGATGAAATAAGGAGGAAAGAAAGGAAGACATAGTGGTAATGTAAATGCAGGTTTTATGAAAGACAAATTACAAGTATCTTAATAATTAATAACTCTAATGTGTTAAAAATCAATTATATTTCTTGAGAAAAAAAAATCTCTCTGGTAACATCAGAATAGATATGACTTGACTCTTACAAAAATGTTTCATCCTGGACAGCTTTTATAGTCCTTCAAACAGCCTATTCTGAAGCTCTGTATAAATTTATAGGTCATAACTAATATTCTCTACTATATCTAGAAGCAAATTGATAATGTCATGATTTGGAGGAGACTTCAGTAGAATTTGACATCTGGCACCTTTCTCCTGAAATTGATCTTAAAAATATGCTGGAGAAGTTCTCACAAAAAGAATGTTCAATTATTGGTTCAGATTGACACCTTCCTTTCACATAAGAAGTTTCTCTGTGCGTGAGGATGATGGCAATTAAATTAAACAGCTACATATTGAAGCTTTAACCCAAGCATGACTCAGAGTTTCAGAGAAAAAACAGACTGATAATCACGTCATACTTGAAGGATGTCTTGAACAGAAACAAAAATATTAAAAAAAAACAACTAATATGGTTAAAGGAGGGAAAAACGTATTTCAAAAGAGAGAAACTTTGAATTTTTCAGTTTTTCCTTTTTGCCTGTCTGTAATTCAAAAGTTGATTGAGGTGAGTCCAAATAAAGAGTGATATCATGACTTTGTGAGGAACCAGATAGGAAAGCTATTAGCTGTTCATTAGTTTTATTTCTTTTAAGTGTTATTATCTTTCTATTTGATTTATAGATTGGCTAAAGTTTATTTCTGATTTTGGAATCCAGGAATTAAAATGAAGGAAAATATTTGAAGGACATTAATATTTGAATCCTGGGAGCAGTATTTAAATTCTGACTGAAGGATTTGCCATCCGGAATAAGATGAAATCTAGATCTCTAAAGTTTTAGGAAGCAGATCTAACTCAGATGAAGCTGGCCCAGAAAAATAGCCATTGAGAGTCTTGTAATAAAGACATTTCTGTAATTGATCCTGATCAATAATCTAGTGATATTATTTTGGACCAGCTTCATTTGGCAGTGGCAGCTTCACATGCAACATCTTAAAATGACAGAATTGATAAAAGTCATTTAGGTCAACAAGCCCAGCCACCAACTCACTTCAGGAATAGCCCAAACTAGATGTAAGCAGGGGTGGGTTTCTACTGGTTCTGTCCACCTCTGTAGAACTGTTAGCTCTGAAGAGCAGCAGACATAGAACCGGTTTTATGTCTGCTGATGTTTTTGCCCACCTGCCCACCCGGGCTCTTACCTCATCTTTATTTCCTGATTTTTCAACTTCAGCTGCCAAATGAGGCACGGATGCAGTTAAAAAAACAAGAAAAGAGGGCTGTTTCAAAGGCTGCTTCTCAGCACGCAGTATTAACAGGCGCGCTGCTCACAATGGGTAGGAAAGCTCGTAAATCCTGAACTGGTAGTTAACCCTTCATATCCCAACCCTGGATGTAAGTAAGGCAAGAATCACCAGAACCAGTCAGATAACTCTTGTTACAAGTTCAGCTGGTGTATTAATTTTAGTTATGCAATCATAGCCTTGGCTATTGCAACACCAAATTGAATAATTCCAAATGTGTGTAGGCTCTGGTGAACTACTGTATATGTAATTTCTGGATGAGAATCCAATAAGTAAACCTAGGAACTGAAACTTCTTCATTTTATGCCCAGTTACCTCCTTCTTGACTGGTCCATAATGCTCTTATTTCTCCCTCTGATATCTGTACTTCTGGGACAAATTTGAGGTATCCTGGTTTTCTTGTCATAACAAGAAATGGGGGAAGAAGGCAGAGATCAAGGTTACTTGTTGAATAAAAGCATGTTATGAAGCCACTTATGACACAGAACTTCTCTCAGAAGGAAGGTTTGATGTACTAACCAAAATTCTCTAGCAAATCTCTAAAATCAGTCGGCCAACCGTTTGCCAGTGAGATTTCAAAGATCCATATTCCATTCTATCCATTTCTGTCCAGACTCTTGGAAACCAAAATGTGCAAAGAAATTGGGGGAAAGGGGTTGCATGCCCAGAAAATATTGTGCATTTAATAATTACTGTGAAACCTCTTTCATCTCAAAAGTTTTGAAGATAAATCTAAACTTATATATATTATATTTTCCTTCCATATCAGTAGGTATTAGCGCAAGTAAAGTTGCCAAGAGGAAACAGAAATCGGCCAATTTTCATCACAGAACAGATGTTCTAAGGGCTCAATCTCCTGCTGAAGAGGTTAGATTTTCAGAAGGACAGCTGCTGCATTTTCAGCTGTTGCCTAACAGTTATGACTAGGGAAAATTTAAAGTTTTGTAATGTATGCTTTCAGGGCAATCCAAATTACTTTAAGCCCCTGTCACACTGCACCAACGGATGGAAAGAGGATGTAAAATGGAGAAAAACACTTGCCATCCCGTTCATGGTTAACAGACGATGCTTCCTCGTTCTGTACTCCTGCCTCCGTTTTGGCTTCACTCTTCTATCCCGTCCAGTCATTCGTACTGATTGACCGTTTCCCATCACAGTGCAAGGGTTTTTAAGCTGCCAAGCAACTTTTGAAGCCGGAAAATGGTTATCGAAGTGCGTCCGTTCTGCATCGCACTAGGCATGCAGATTGGCCGTGTCTGCATCGCGTTTACCAGCATGCCGCAGTATATCCGCGATAGGCATGTTTGCCTGCTGCGAGTCCACAAATCGAAGCGTCCGCTAGTTCGGCTGGTTAACACGATGGGGAGGGAAGGCTGGACACCGGGACACGCAGACATGCGATCGTGCAGCGGTTAGAGCACGAGATTGGAGAAAAGGAATGAAAGTGGATGGCAGCTTCCCCGCACCACACAGCAAAGTCATCCTTAAAATGGCAGACAAACGTTTCGCAGCAGGGGAGCCTAGTCATTGGATATAGGAGATATGTTTAGGAGGATCCTAGACGATCGCTCACAAAGGAACACACTACCGCGCGCAAAACCCTATATTCCGCCCTATAAAAAGGGGGAGCACCTCACCTGATCTCACTTTCAGATCAGCAGCCGCTGCTGCTGCAGATCTCTTGCAGCCTTCCATCTGCCTCGTTCCTCTTCGCGACAGTCAGGTCATGCTCCAACCAGGATGGGACTCGGTAACACAACTGCCCTTTTGGTAGCCCAGCTCATCGTTCTGCCAAGCAGTGGACACCCCCCTACTTCACAGGCTGCCCTCGGTGACCTTAATGACGGGAAAAGGGAAAAACGATGGCGGCTAGAAGCTATCTGGGTCCCAAAGAGTGGATCATCGAGAACGAGCAGAGAGTAGCCGGCGCAATGCCGACACAGCCTCGGATGGTGAGCTTCAGGCAACGAAGACACTCGTGCATCTGAATCTTCACTCATGGATGCCTCAAGCCATGTTTGCACGACCGCTCTGCTGCGCAGCGCCTGACACCGGGCAGGTGGACCAGCGAGGGAGCACACTCTCCGGCCAGCCTGCGACGTCCTGGGTCAAGGTGGCGAGCTCCATCGTGCGCCCACCTGACCTCAGGGACCACCTATCAGGAGTATGCGTACCAGCTGGGGGTGCCACCAACACCATCAGCATTGTGCTCAGCCACGTAAGTGGTGCAGGGCCATCATCCGAAGATCACCTGGAGAAGCTCACTCCAATGTCCACCGACGTGAACGAAGGCTTGGCGAGGAAAGTTTGGCAGACCTAGTGTAATCAAGGGCTGGAACTTCCCACAGCCGTTGGAGGCCACTACGATGGCAGAGTCACGTTGGATCAGTGCAGTAAGGCACCAAGCCCAGAGTCGAGGGTCCAGTTATCACAACTCAGAGGCTTCTTCAGCTATCATCTCCTTTTGCCATGGTTGAGGTGTCTGACTAGCAAGATGTGCATTTACATTGGATGCTGCGTCAGGCCGGGTAGAACGTTTCAAATACCGCAGGTATAGCACGCAGTGATCTCAAGGATGGTGGGCTGAGGAATCGCAAAGCCGCATTAACATGCAGTGGGGGTTTCCCAGCAGTCCAGACCGCGCTTGCCCAAAGACACACATTGTAAGAGTGTGCCCTACTTCATCGCTGGGTGAGGACCGTCCTTCTCCTCAGAACCTACCGCTCACGCAACCCGCGCTACTAGTTCCCAGATACGTCGATCTGCGTGTGTGTGTATCTTCAACGTACAGCGCTGTCCCAGGGGCAAGGCGGGTGGTGGAGAACGAACTTTGGACGTTCTAGGAAACGAACCAGCGCTTCAGCACTATCTGCTCCACACTCGAGAGTGCAGCATCGACCACAGACTGTGAGAGAACCATCCATGGAAGTTGCTGCATCCTGCACAGGATCTCATCGCAGCAGCTGACTCACGCGGAAATGTCAGTGTCTGGGAATGAACAAAGCTTTGTGGACCAGGCAAGCAAGACATGGGGACATGATGGAGCCTGGTGAATGGCAGGCAAGGTGAGAAGACCTGATATGAACACTGTGGATGTACCAGGCCCCAACAGCAGGTTTCCCGTGGAAGGGAAGAAGCATTGTTGTTACTCCTGAAACAATTGGTGCAATCTCCCCAGCTGGAGGCAGTGGAGTGGTCAAGACAGGATGGTAAGATGCTTAATTGGATGCTTCCTTTGGAGGCTCGCTTTTCAATAACACTTGGGTGGGTCCCACCGCCGGGATGAGATTGTTTGGGCCATGTCATGTTGAGTGGCCGCGCTACAATTGAAAGGGGCCATTTAATTAAAGAGTTGGTGGCTGTGTTATGTTGAAAGATTGTGTTAGATTAATGGAATAATATTGTTAATTTTGATAAGAAAGGGCAACAGGTGTGGCATGCGTGGGAGGGTGACCATACTCAGTGTCCATGATGCTGATTGCACTGGAGGTTTTACTCCATTCTCACAAGCTTATCCTCCTCCGCACCCCATGCCACAGGCTATTAGTCGCATCCCTACCGCGTATCCTTGCGCGTCCTCACAGCGTATTAGTCCAGTGCCCACGCAGCTATCGGCTTGCCGATCGCCTCACAATGCATAAGCAACACGGCCCTACTACAACCACTCTCTCTCTATAATCGTTTTACAATTCGCAGATAGCTTAATATTTTAAGGTAAGAGAGAGAAATTGGCGAACGCCGAGTGTGTAAAGCAAGAGATGACTCTTTATTACTCAGGACAAACTGTTAGGAAAGCAAAATGACCAAGTAAGGTTGTCCTCAAAAGCAAGCGAATAGTAAGTACAAAAGGTAGACTAAATCAGTTGTTGGTAATCAGGAACGAACGTCAGGACAGTGAGGATGTTCTCAGGCACAGGACACCGAGTTGACGAAGGACTGGTGGTCTTGTGGAGTGGGCTGTGGCTCTGGGGTTGGACTGCGCAGAGAGAGAGAGCTCGCTGTGGGCGCTGTTCTGAAGTGCTGCATAGTGCTGGGGCGACGTTGAGGTGGTGCGTGGCTATCGTGGTTGCGGAAGCATGTCTGTGGCTCTATGGTGAAGCAGGGGCTGGGAAGAGAGGGAGATCTGCGGACTGTTTCCTTGGATCTGTGTCCGGCTGATTTCGTCAACGCGGCGCAGAGTTGGTTGGCTCTGTCTGCACAGATATAGCCTTCTGCCTGTGCTTTTCTATGGAAAAGGGTGACAGGCTGGGTGTGGGTATTGGGTTGATCTCCTGGCTGCTGGCTTTTTCTTTGCTTCGGCATTTGAAAACAGGATCCTCTGTCGGCAGGTCCCTCTGCATCGTGGGCAGCAGGTGGCGAGCTGTGCACGGGGGGGTCTCTGCCTGTGGGGCCTGCCAAGAGACACCGTTGCATAGAACTAGTCGTAGGCTGGTCTCCGTGGTGGAAGAAGGAGTGGCTCCTCTGTGGGTTGTCTGAGGGAGCAGGGGTGTAGACAGGAGGGGCTCCTACTACACCGCGCTGGGCTGATTCTCACCCTCCAGAACCTGCGAGTGACATAGGTCTGGCGGCCGGGGTCAGTTTAGTTGAGGAGCGGCGCCTATGGTTCGGAGTTCTCTTCAAAGGTGCGAAAGGCTTGCTTATCCCTAGGTGGTGCAAATATGGCTGTCCAACGCAGCCCGCAGGAGGACATGCAGGAAGTGTGAGGCTCGCGGACGCGCTACTCTAACGCCGTTCTATCTCGTATGCGTGCGGTCTGCTTGTCACTTGGTGTCGACCAATAGAGGAGCGTTGTGCCCTTCCTGCGTCACAGGTACTTGGCAGTTGTCTCTTTCCATGCCATTCGGAGCTGAGCCTTCGCTCGGCGTCATATGAGGTCGCTAGGATTTCATGTGCAATTGGAGTTACGTGGTGTTGCCACACTCTCGGCCCGCTTCTCCTATGCTCATTCTTGCTGCCTTTGATTGATGCGTCTTCCTCTCGCTGCTGGCAGGCATTTATGGGCCCTCATCGAGCAGGGCTTGTGAGGGTTCTTGGGTGGTCCATATCGAACACCAGCACATCTTTGCAGCCGTAGCGTAGCAGCATGTAGCAGCAGCTCACCTGAACCGTAGCATGCACAGGACGCGAGAACGGGAGAAGCCTACCAGCAACACGAAGCATCCCGACCACGCAGGAGCAGCGGTAGTCAGCTAAGCAGCAGCAGTAGAAGCACCAAGCATCAAGCAGAAGCTACGCAGCAGGCAGCAGAGTCAGCGCCAGGGGGTGCGATGGTGGGTTCTGTCCTGTCTTTCAGGGCATGGAGGATTAGGCAAGGCGAGGCTTGTCCTCTTTCCCCATGGTCCCATGATGAGGTATGCTCGTGCTGGCAGCAGGTCTATTTCGCTTGAATGCTGGCCGTAGTGCGAGCTGCTCCTTTTATAAGTCTGCCGGGGCTGATAAGCATGCATTCTCCCACATGTCGCGCAGGTGAATGCTTTGCAACCGACCTGTGGCATTGCCGCTAGGGGCATTCCGCTAGGCCCCGTCGCGTATGATGCATCGCGTGGCATCCGCTAAGCCATTCGCCCCTTCCGGTCACGACGTCGCTCTCTGTGTGTTGCTTCTCTGCCACGGAAGCCCTGCGGGATCGTGCCATCCGCTTCCATGCGCTAGGCTTCCGTTTGAGCATTATGTTCCTGCTTTGAACAATCCTGGGAGATGACGTCCATCTTAGATCCCCGTCCGTATTGTCCTTTTTCCGTGTCTTTTGCGTTCTGTTGTTATGCAATTTTTGCCGGGCCTTTGAGAGGCGGACTAAGGCAAACGGGATTGGAGCCACAGATGGAAAGAGATTTTTGGCCCAATGCCGGCTTGTGTCTTATGTTAACATACGTTATTTGTGCATCCCGTGTGGCGGCTTCTAATGTGACCTATAGCCTTTAAAATACTATGCCAATGTGCCAGAGGCAACCTTGTCGTAACCCAGGTTTTAATTATATTGTTTGCTTTAAGACTATCTTGCATTTTATGACTAGACTTCACTGCACGGCATTAGGTTTCTACTATAGATCACAGCGGTACAGCGACATCGCAGGTGTGATGTGTTACGATCAGGGTCACCCATTTTTAGTACTAGAAGTAGTATAGCGGAGGAGTCAGACATGACACAGCAGCAAGGCGGCAACACATGCACACAATCATCCTATTTATTATATCTTGATGTTGAGCTGCCTCCAGAGTTCATTGAGACTTAAGTGGGTGAGCAGCTATATGATAAATTGAGATGAAACAGAGATCGAAATGCATGTTTAAAAGTGAGAGTTTTTGTATAGATGTTTGTATTAAACAGGATAAAAATGGTGGATTGTATAAATAAAAACTAAGAAGTGTCAGGGCGGGGAGCCATGTCGAAAATCCAGGAGAAAGAAACTACTGTAGACTCTTGCAATTAGAGAAAAGATATCTTTTATTGGAGAAGTGAAGTGGGAGGCGAAGCAAGCAGAGTTCTGAATCTGAGGAAATTAGGGTGCGGTGCAGAGGTTCACGGATGATACAAAAGTGCAGTGGGTAGTGTTCCGACCCCCAATAACACCGCTCGCGAACAGCACATCACGTTGCATCGTTGAGTTGCACAAAAGGAGCTACCATATCGGTTTTATTTTTAGGCATGGTGTCTGCGAGTCAAACACAGTCATTGGAGTTAGTTTTTTGGTACAAATGCTGCTGTCGCCACTTTTGCGGTCCATATGGACAGAGCAGTCCAACAGCTGTGCCGGCAGATGAGTACCTTTGATGCTTCTGCAATTCGGGGCAGACTTCGGTTGGTTTTTTAATAGGATGTTTTGTTGGATATGGGCTATGCGTAGTTGGCTCTATGCTTGTAGCAACGTGGGTATACAATTCTTTTGCGTGTGATGGTAAAAATTTGCAAATTCCCGAAGAAGCTTGTTGATAGTTGTTTCTGGGTAATGTGGTGGAGGACTCGGCAGACTCTATGTCCATATTAGATATGGGCAATGCACTTCTCTGCGTGGATGCCATTTCTATGTCCTTCCAGATGCAAATCGCGAGGTATCCCAGAATATAGTCAAATTTTGTGCCCTTGAGCAGGAAACTCTACGATCTTTGACGAGTTTTTGAGGCATACAACTGTAGCTGGAGTCAGTGCAGGTTGTCTGTAGAGAGTCGTCCGCGTAGGTGTGAGGAGAACCAGGTTTCACGGATGTTCATAGGTGTTCAGGGTAGTGCCAGAGTTTCCGTGTAAATAGCGAGGATAATCTATCTAGAGAGAAACGCAGAACTTCCTGTAGTAACTGTTCATAGCTTTGTGAACACTTTTGTATCTGATCGATCTGGCATGATACAGGCTGGGGAGTGCCTTGTAACACCAGACAAGAGGGAAGGAAACAGGAGTTGAAGATTGGAGAACTGCAGAGCACTAGGCATCGGTGCTAGGTTAAGGAGCTCAGGGTCTTCCGACTCATACTTCGCCTTCCTGTTAGGATTCGAATTCGTGAGTAGTATTGGCGTGTCGTCCTAATGCAAGGATCCACTTGCTGGTAGAAAATCTTGCCGTGGTTCGCTATGGTGGGCCCAAACATGTCCTCTCAAAGGAAGGGGGTACAATACATTTTCTGTGGGAAAGTGGGTGTAGTTTCAAAATTTCTGTAGTCGCAGCCCAAGCATTGTGAACCATCTTTCTCTTTTCACACGTGAAACAATATGGGGGGGCGCTACCCGGGCCGTAGCAGGTTGAATGAGAACGGTACGTTCCAGGAAGTTTTTTAGTGCTATAAACAATCTTAGCTCCTCGCTAATTCGTGGTGTCAATGTGAGTACCACTTTCACGAGTTTTTCGGGGAGCGTTTGCAACTACACTCCAGGGTCGCCAAAATCATCAAATGCAGCAGGTCTTGGGCGGATAGGGTGCAGGAAGAGCTTAATTGGCGGAGGGCCGGTGTTCTCCATGAAGCACTTCTATTTAAATCCCAACACTCTTTTGGGGAATTTTGCTCGCTCCCATATACACGGGTTCAGGTGCCTGTGGAAGAGCTATTGTCAATAGGAATTGAAGTTTCTGACTGAAATGCATGTGCCCTGCTTTGTCCCCGGTCGCTGTTGTCGTGGATGTGCAACAACCTCCTCTTTTTTGCTTCTCTCTAGTTAACCTTGGGGTGTTCCATTCCGGAGGCGCAGGGCTAATACGACGGGTATTAATGGTTGCTCCAATTTCCCGAGGAGACGACTAGCTGATAAAAATGCAGGAGTACTCATGAATGCTCTGCCAGTAGATCGATTTTATAGGTTCTGGTGATAAAGACGTGCAGGGGGCAACTCGGCAGTCCAGCTGATCGCATCGTAATTGGCAGAAAGGAAATTGGTGCATCTTGTGGAAGGGTTTTAGTTTTGAGTAGCGCCAGGTGTGTTCATCCATAGCTTGTCCGTGTTGAATATAACCCTTTGTGGCACCCCAGAAGTCTAGCAGGCGCATAGCAGCATTTCCATTCCTTCGACCCGCCGAAATTGGCGTACCCTCAACGTTCACGCTGGACATGGGTCATAGGCCACACTTGGACTTACCAGGAGGTCATCTCGCCAAGTCGAAAGTCAGTCCTCCTCAGGGGTAACTGGGGTTCTGCTTGCCTCTGCGGCTCTGGGAAGTGGTGACTTCTGCCATCTTCTTTCGAGCTTTAGTGCTGGCTGTCGCGAGGCTCTTTTCGCGTGGGGGTATTTTTTCGAGGTTTCTTCCCTTCTTTGGGCGCCCCGCTTTGGTGTCCAGCCTTGACTTGTGACAGTTTCAACAGACGTCGGTGAACTGCATTTCTTCCACATCGAAGCAGGCATGAGGGGTGGGTTTGCAGCCGACTTCCTCGCCGCCTCTGAGGTTTGGGACTCCATGAGTGACGTTGGGAGGGGAAGGCTTGGTGCTCCACCCAGAACCTCGCCCGCCATCTGCTTCGGGTTAAATCAATTTCCACTTTCTTCTGCCAGCAAGTACCAACAGTCTGCACCGTCTGATATTTGGGTCTCTTCTAGCAAATCATCCTCTCCGGTAGCACTATCTCTATTTAAGATCCATGGCGTTGTAAATGGTGCTTCTATCAGGGCTCCTGGGGCCACGTAGCCTAAGATATGAACTGCGCTAGTTGATATACTGCGGGTCTACTATAAGTCTTTGGGTGGTGGAGGTAGCAGCCCTGACCATCGTGGCTCCGGCATTTATGGTCTTCAGTCTAATGGAGCCGGGCTGCTTGTGCTCTGACAGTGGGGTCCTCCAAACGCTAGCGCTCGCCTAGGGCGCGAGGTTCAGTGGGAGTACAAGGTTATAGTGTGCGAACGGAGGAACATTGATATTATGCAAGGTCACCACGATGTCACATCGGACCGCTGTTCTCCGTCCAGGAGCCCTGGTAAAACACGTCGCATCACCTGTTGGCATAGCTTCCTCTGAAGGTTAAACATCCCTCGTCGCGGCAGTATGGATGGCTTCCAATAGCTCCAACTTGGGCGACACGAGAAAAATCCAAGGGTTTGTGGGATTTCGCTTGTTGATTTTTTGAACACTGTTTGTCTGAATTGAGGCAGTCTCGCTATGGAGGCTCCTAGTGGCCTTCTAGGATATTCCAGTGGCCTGACTCTCCCGATCGCTGAGGGCACAACGGGGGCTGCTTGCTGACTCAGGTTTGATTTATGGGGAGAGAGGGGGCTGCTCTGCTTCTTCTAGCTGGGGCTAGGGACTTCACTTTCCGCTTCATACCTGTTTGTGCAGCTTGGGTGAGGTTGTTTCAAAAGGCTTCATCAAGTGTAGTCTTCGTACTGGCTGTGAGTTAAGGTGGGGAGAGTTCTCTCAGTGCTTTTCCCTTCTCGTCGCCATAGGGCGGCCTTGTTCCATTGCCGGGCTGGGCGTCAGTGTGTGATCAGGACCGGGGGCGGGAGGATCGCTTCTCCAACGAATCGTTTCCAGCCAGCAGCCCCACCGAACCGCCATCGTGGGGCTCGTAACAGCTGAATCCCTCTCCGCAGATTTGAGCTCTGGCTAGTGGATCTTGGGCACTTCCTGTAGCAGCAAAGAATCTTGCTCGCTCCCAATGGCTCCCCAGGTCTCTCCTGATCAGCTAGTTGAAGATGAATGATGGTCCAGGCCCCCTCGTGAAGAAAATTGGGGTGGTTTTTCACGTTCCCGGGTAAAAGGCTGGTGGAGGGGCGGAGATTGCAGAATGAATGTCAGGGCGCGCAGCTCGCATTCAAAGTCACGGGAAAGAAATACATTAAAACTGCTTGCATTAGAAGAAATAGAATATCTTGTTATGTAAATGGAAAGTCGTAAGTGTGGGCAAGCGAAACCAAAGAGTTCTGAATCTGGAGAAAATATAGGCCGGCGCCATTCCACAGATATATACAAAAGTGAGTGAGAGTGTTCCCACCCCCCAATAGTTCAGATGAATACTTCCAATTACGAAGTTTGTAGAATATGATGCATGTGGGCAACTCTTCCGGTGATGGATGGAAGGCCTCTGTCCATTGACCTTCGGCATATTGCTTTTGAT
>BHFT01011133.1:0-11858 GCA_004320025.1 Laticauda laticaudata
GGCCAGTTGTGGTTGGAATAGAGGTAGTTAGGGACGTGCATGCCTAGTTTTGAGTGATGTTGGATTGGATGGGGTGGGGTTGGATGCAGAGTTGTGGGTTGTGTGACTTTTTATTGATGCAATCAGCTCTGTAGTCAATGTATAGACTTTTGGTAAACTAATGTCATATTAGAATTGGAACTTTGGAAAACTGATGACATATTAGAATGGGAACAAGATTCAGAACAGGTAGCTTTGCAAATTGAAGATGGATCTGCTCCAAATCTCCCAGATCTTGATCTTGCCTATACTGATTTTGGGTCAAAAGAAAACTCCAAAAAGGCTGCACTCTGAAATTGTTTTATTGGGGGCAGGAAAGTCTGGCTTAGTTTACTCTGTGCCTCACTGTATCGTAGTCTTCTACAAATGCTGACAGCTGGGGCATATGCCTTCTGATTGGGCCTGCTGCTTCAGCTCCTCCAAAATTGGTGCTGTCGCATGCTCAAACATCTTTTGCAGCACCTCTGTATTCACAATGCTGTGGCTGTGGGTAGGAAATGAACCAGGAAGTGAAATAATCAGTTGGAAAAAGTATTGTTAGCAGGGGGAAAAAAGAAGGGAGGGAAGAGGGTATGAACATTCTAAACTTAAAGAGGATTTTTAAAAATCCATTTAAAATCCAGCTCCTCTTGATTCTTCTAAACATGCATGCCATTATCATGAGCTTTAGCAACTTGACCTTTTTCAAAGAAATGGAAACAGATGTTCTCAGGAATATAAAGTCAATGCCAGATACTTGATTTTGTAGAAAGCTCCATTTTCAGTAGCAGCCAATTAATTGCTCATGTGAATAATCAATTTACTGGCTTCTGTAGTACTGAACCTACTCTTCTGTGAACTGGAAAATTGAAATTACTTGCTAGTCCATGAAAGGAAATCTGTAATATTAAGTCTGTGCTTTTGGTTAACATACTGTTCATGGACTGTTTAAGTAAGGGTTTTTTGGGGGTATTGATGGAAAAATCTTAAAGAATTTGTTCTCATTCATCATGTCCATCCAATAAGAGAATGTTTCTCACCCTTGGTAATGTCAAGCTGTAGAGGCTTTAGCTAATGAAAGCTGGGGAATTCTGGGAATTAAGATCCATACAGCAGAAAATCATTGTTTGAGAATCACTACAATAAGCTATGACAAAGATAAGCATGCTCAGAGACCCCTCACTTAAGTTGCGTTATTTGGAGATCCAAGACCACTTTTTCACTGTGCCTGTCCTCCTGCACAGCATTCTTCCAAAGGTTCAGATGGCCCTAACTGTATCTTTCAAAGGCTTTTCCTCGGACACTGGCCATGGAGGTTTTCTCCCATTTGACTGTTTCTGGATCGATTTGGGTCGATAAAGCTATTTTGGAAATATATTTTATTGTATTTTAATATTGAGGGATCTATTGTTTTTGGGGGGTGTATGCACTGCTCTGGTTCGTACCCTGTTTCTCCAACAATACGGCCTCCCCCAATAGGAAGTCCCAGCATGTTTTATAGGCAGGAAATGAAATTAAGCCCCTCNCCGAGGTCAACATCCAAGCCGTCGCCGCCCGCCCACCTGAAGATGCAAGGAAATTAAGTCACCCCCGAAAAGACAGCCTAACCATTTTTTCGGGGCTCAAAAAAAAAAAAAGACCTGGCCTGATTATATGAGAAACACGGTATATCAACTGGACAGCTATTAAATTGATTTAATCAGTCAATCAATCGTATTAAGCTGTAATGTGGTAAGTTTGGTTTATCTCAGTTTTTGTGGCCCATGAGGATTACCAAATCTAGCATACCATCTGCCATGCCGAAAACATCACAGAATGTCACAATTTAAAGGCCGAATGCCAAATTTTAGTACTTTAGTAAAAAAAATGGCAAATAAGATGGAAATGGGAGTCTGAGCCCAGAAGATGAAATACATTTATATGAGTTAACAATTTCCTTCAACAGAAGCAGCAGAAAACACCTCTCTATAACTTTCTTGGATAAGCAACTCACTGGAAGATCTCTTGTAACCCACCAGCAGGCTGGAAATTCAAGCAGTAATCCAGGCCTACCTTTGATTTATGGCTTAATGTGTGTATGTAGCCAATGCAGATAGTCCTAATTAATGACCATATCATATTTATGGATACTTGCAGGGTCCCAGTTGTGGAACCATGATTTTCTGAGGGTTTTTAAATGGATTTCTGGCATTTACTTCTTGGTTCTGGTAAAAATGCCCATTGAATAACATTGATCCACTTAACAACTGTGGTGTTTAAAAACTGTAGTTTTTGCTTAGTAGCCTCCACAAAAAAATGTTGTAAAATCAAATGTGGTCAGATGGTGACCTGCTTAGTAACTTATGACTTATGACTATATAATTCCAGGTTCAATTAGACATACAGTAAATCAAGGCCTATGCTTTGTTTAATAAATTGTGATTAAGACAACCATTATTTAGAAGCTTCATGACATTGGCCTCCATGAAATCAAGAAAATTAAACTTATTGTCCTAATCTATGCATCCTTTTTTAAACTAGCCTTTGATTTTCATTATCAGGTTAGCCTATATTCTTCAGTTTGGACTCCAAGGTTTGAAATAGGTACCTGGAACATCTAGTACAAGTAGGAGGAGGCCAATTAAGTGTTTCTATGTTCTTGAGTGTACCAAGATATCGGGATACATCTTCCAAGAGTGGGTTCACCTGCCAGAGCCCATCCAGGTCTACACGGAGCTGAGTTAGAGATACTGATGCCCGCTTTGCCCTGGCATGAGAAGAAAATGACAATAGCAATAAGTAAATATAGCAAACATCTACAAATTTCAAATTCAAAGCCCTATAACAGCTGAGACAGATGCAACTTTGTGTCTTCACACAGATTTTGGCTCTTGGAAACAGTAATTGTTCTTGCCTCCATCATCTTTTAAATCTAGTACTTCTTTCATTGGGAATAAGAGACCACAACTCAGAAGGACCTAAGAGCACTGGAGTTTGGAGGAGAGACATGGCTGTCCAGCTTCAAGAAAAGATACCCTTTGCTCAGCAAAGGCACATACATGGCAGAGACTTCATCCAGTTCCTCCCGCAGTATCCTGAGTGCTTGGCCTTGTTCCACTTGTGTCCTTTCATTCTGAGGAAGCACTCCTTCCAAGCGTATCCCCAACTGGGCCAATAGCCGCAACACCTCTTTCTGGGCTAGCTCCAGCATGCATTTCCTTGAGTGAGATGTGATAGAAAGAGACCAGGTTGGAGGATATCTTGGTGCCTCCAGCAAAATTAAGACTCCTTCTTTCTCATTCCCTCCCCAGAGAGGTACCAAGAGAACAAAAGTGCACTTCTGGAGATCACTCTCCTCAAAGATGGGCAACCTTGGGGATCATGCTATTTATGAGGAACAAAAATTGTTTGGAGACCCCACTTGCCATCCCCTATTCCAGCAGTTGCCATGAGATCTTACCAACGAAAGTCTTCTACTTGAACCTGTTGCTGTAAGTTACGCAGTTTCTCCTAAACAGAGTAGGGGAAGTGACAGGGAAAGAACAAGATTAATTTGGGATATTTAGTACATGTAAACTTGGTTCTTTCTGAGTTAGGAGTTGTAATTTGAGACACAGCACTTCCTTTGCTGAAGAGAAAAGGAGGGGGAATTTGCCTCTTCCTGGCTTGAAGAGAAGACAAAGGAATCCTGCCTCAGTAAAGGATGAGAAAAAAAAAAAGAATCAAAGGAGGCAAATTTGGTTGCCTTTGAAAGCCAAAGCATAGGATATTTGAAAAGTCTCTTGCATAAAAGGGGAAGGGGGGGATTCTTGCCCCTCCCTGCAAACTGAGGCACAGAGCTTAGCATTCCACATTCACTCCTGGCTTCAATATTACTTTCTTTATCACAAATTCAAATTAACTATCTTTATACTGATGGGCTTCAGGACTTCTAAAAACCATCCTTTTGCTATTCTGTATCCTGTACAGATGCAGATAGATAAACTCCACAAAACATTCATAACAAAGTTCTTTTATTGGTTCATCAGGTATCCTCATAACTCACATTTATGATGAAGTTGTTTAATGACTAATCCTTTGCATATCTGTTTTGTAGGTAAAAAGATGGTATATCTCCTATCCTTTTTCTCCCATCTTGTAACGATAGAAGTAGAACAGCTACCACGAGTCCAAGAGTGAGGAAAACTCCCCCAACCCATCGATGGTCAATTTAGTGACCAATTAGGATTACAGATGTGGTCATGTGACATGGACTACATTTCCCAGGATACTTAACTACATTTACCATGATGCATTCCCTTAAGGGAACAGCTCACAACTGCTATCTAACTATCCAATTCCCATACACTGGCTGGACAGCACACTATGTATACATGGGCTGCTCTCTTTTCCAATTAGCCTACCACCTCAGTAAAGTTTTTTAGAATTCAAATCCACAAAGAAAGTAACATGGGAGCAACAAAGAAAACAAAATGCCTTTCTCCAACCTGGCAACATCCAGATATTATAGATTACAATGCTCTTAATTCCCAACATAAAGCTACTCACTCCAGTTGTGGTTGTTCAAAACATCTGGAGAATGCTAGCCTGGGAAAGGCTAATATAGAACAAGTTACCCTTGCTGGTGGTTTATTATGTGTGTCTCAACTACTTTGATTTCCCTTGGAGGCATATGGTGGGGCATGGCTCAAAGAAGTCAACATGGCAGCTGTGATCACTTGATTAAATCCTGTCCATTTTGTTATGTCCATTGCAACAAGCTTAAAACTGGGCCAGGACTCCAATTATGTGATTCCAATTATCTTATTTAACAGGCTGATCTCTTGTGTTCAGTTTCTTTATTTCCTTTCCTTCCTGCCCAGTGGGCTGCTGGAACAATTGGTCACTTTGGCTTGGCTGCAGATGTGATACACAACTGGGCTAAAGCAAGAGAAGGAATACATTATTCATCTAAAATATACCCTTCACCTCAAAGTGAACCTTTAGAAAATACAATTCAGCAAATCTTCAGAAGAATGCAGTCTTGTGCTGCTTTCTTTGTGAGTGCTGATAATGAAATCCAAATAATTCCAAACCTTTCAAATTTAATAAGAGGGTAAATGAAAGGGACAAACTGCAGGATCACTTAGAGCATGTAAAAAAAGAGATGGTTTGGCCAGAAACCAGAGGATGGGCAAGATGGAGAATTTGCATCATCCTTTCCTCCTCCTCCTTCTCTTCCCTATTTAGGAGTCTACAGAGGATAATAACTTAATATTGCTATCTTGACACTTAACCATATAATACTCAGATAACCCACCAGGAAATACAACCATAAATAACTACGGTGATTAATTAGATTTCTACCCCAACTTTGAGAAATTCAAGCTGGCAAGATTACTTCTAACTTTTCTGGTTTCTTCCAGTGGTATTCCTTTCAGGGGGCTGGGCTAACAGAGGAAAGTACAGGTCTAAAGACCAGTCTCTCCCTCTCTCAGCCCAGCCCTCTCAAAGGGATATGGTTGGAAGAAACCAATTATATGTATGTCTATAAGTCTATAAGAAGCCACAGTCTCTTCAGTGCCAGTCCAAAGTTAACCCCTACACAATGCTGGTGAGACCTTAAAAGCAAAATCTTAGAAAAGGTAACAACAAATCATTTTCATATTGCTGTTAAAACCTATATCACAAGGAATTGAGCATGGTTGAAGGTGCTTATTTTTCCTGTGCACAGCTCCTCCAAATTTTCCAACAAGCATCTTGTGCAGTATGCGAGCATGAGAGAGAGAGTTTTGATGGTTGACCTTGGACCTGAATTATAGTTTCCTTAATCCCTAGTAGGCAATGGCTCCCTTTTGGTAAAAAGTTCGTGATATTTTTTTATTGGAAAGAGAATCACTTGACAAAGCTGGAAAAAAGGCTCAAAAGAGATAGGGGCAAAAATTGGTGTCTTCTCTCTCACCTCCAAGAGGGTTGAGTTTTCTTCCAGCACACTGGTCTTTATTTCAGCATCCTCCACAGATTTGGTCACCTTTTGGCAGCTTTCCTTCAAGAAATTTCAGAGGGGAAGAAACTCAGATGGCCAAGCATGAAGCAAATGGCATTAGCTAACATGGATTTGTATTCAATGTGGTACATTTTCTATAAAAGTCTTTTCAAGAAATTGTAATACAGAATAAGCTGGAAATTCTCCCACTTTTTTTTTACTAATGATAAATTTGGGAAATATATGTGTAAATATTTCTGACTATCTTCTCAACTTGATTGCACCACATGCAAAATGACTCTTACTGGGTAGTGTATGTATACTACTATGATTCTTTTGCTTTTGAATCAAGTGCTACCTCAGGTTGACATCCATTGTAACTTGTAGATGCATCCCTGAAGTTAGAGAAGTACCAGTAATAACCAGGACTTTTTGTTTGGCTTTAAGTTTGGCTGCTGTATTTTAATACCAGCTTATGTTTCCTCTGGATACAGAAGATGGAAGAGACAGTGTGATAAATCTGAAGTAGCAGACATAGACAAGACTAGATGTTCCAACAGAACAGACACTTTCCATTCACTAGAGAAAGATGAAAAGTAGCATCTTCAAGTGGAATTTGCATTTAAAAGATACACAGACCCCAAGCACATGAAGAGTACAAATGTTCTTGGGGAAAATTAGCAAGAGAGCCTGTTAATCTACTGTAGCACTAAAGAGACCAGTGTTTTATGCATTTAAATAACTACCATCATGGCATACAGTAGCTATTGGGACAATCACATTATTTAAAGAGCCATAAGACAGTTGTTTTTGGTGAGGAAGGGGAAAAGAAGCATTTTTACTTGTTAATTATTAGAACAATACTAATTCAGGGCATGATAATTATCTAGCAAAGCAGCAACAGGTATATGGGCTGGGCTTGTAACTCATTTCCTCACCCATTGGCTAGAAATATCATCTTCATCTTCTGACCAAGCTGGCTTGATGGGAAGCAGAGGATCCCGTCTTTCATCTCCTGCTCCCCACGGCAGGCCCTCATTATCTGTGGATTCATTCTCACTGATGGAATCATCATGTTCCTCATCAGTTAGATTCAGGAGAGAAACATTAGTAGAAGCAGAAGAACGCTTCAAGTTCAGATTAGGGCTTTCACTGGTAATATGGGGCTCAACTCTGGGTTTGGAAAAAGTACACATATTATTCTTAGATAATGGTAATGGACTACTTTTTTCCTTACATAATATATAGCAGAGAGGTAGTTTTGATAATTTACTACAAGAAAGAGCCTTGTGATGCCTCAATGGCTAACATATTTTTTGGCAACCTAAGCTTTTGGGTACCAAAAACAACTCTTGGCTGGTAGCAATTTTATATTTTTTTTGCCATGCTTTTTTAAACACCCTTCATGAGCAAATATATGTCAGTACATATAGATATTAAAATAATGACAAAATCCTAGCTCAGCTCTCTCAAACATGATGCTTTCCAGGTTGTGTTTCTTGTTAGCATCCTCAATTTATGGGATTACTATTTTGAAAGTCTGAGATATCATCCTGGAAATTTTGAGAATTGAAATACAATGCATTATTAGAGCACCTGGTTTTACTTATGTATTGCATATACTGTGATCAAGTTAACACATTTTGGGTGACTCACATACTACCCTATCCCTCTATCAATAAATGTAAGCAACATAATATTCCAAAGAGATAGGTCAACTATCAAAAATACTCTCATCCCCATCACTACTTGAAATGGGGGGAAAGTCCAAAGAAGCCCCTCCCAGATAGGACCCACAATATTTATGTGAAGAAGATGGTTCATAAAGTAGTACAACCCAACGGGCAAGATTTTATAGATTAAAGCAAGGATTGTATACAGGAAATTTTATTGTTAACCAATACATAATTCAGAGCCCAATGCTACCCTGCTGAAGCAGATCTCAGCTTGCAGCCTTTGGGCACTAACTCGAGTTTTAATAATCTTCAAATGCAGCCCACACAGATTATATTGGAATAAATAATGTTGAGGTAATGAGGATAAGAGTGCCTACTGTCAATGTCTTCCACTCCCAAGGACAGAACAGAAACACTAGAACAGAAACACAGAAGAGAAACACTTGGGAAAAGCTTTCCTGGTAACAGAATCCACCTGTTAATCATACAGAAGGATCCTTATTTTTTTCCTAGCTCTATCAAGCCAACACTGGGGCACAAAATAATGCCAATTGTTTCTGAACAAGCAATAACTTCTGCTTGCTGTGATTCAGTTTAACCTAATTTCTTGCCATTCCATTTGGTCTCTCACTTTTCCCATTCTGCGTGAGGATCTCCTCTACATTTCTTGCTATGTTGAGGCCATAAAGTTTGGTGTCATTACGCATAGTACATACTTTTGAACTCTCCCTCCAAACTATCAAATGACCTTTCCAAGTGGTTTCATTTTAATAACAAACGGAAAGATCAGAGGAGAATAAATTCCTGGGGCACTGCACATTCAAATGCCCTATGGTGTCACTTCTCTTGACACTACAAATATAACCTAAGAGTGGAACCACTGCAGAATAATGCCACCCATACACATACACACACCTATATCACATCCACCCCTCTTAGATAGTTCAGAAAAATATAATGTTACAGAACATTAGTGAGAAGTTTAATTGTAGAGGAATTCAAACTTCTGGTTGCAAAATTAATGTCTGAGAAACCTGTCTGCTACTTCACAGGATCAAATCAAGTCCCAAAGGACCTTTTTAGATGCTGTCTCAGCCAATCTGTTGGATTCTACACATAAGGAATCCAAGTTAGCTCAAAGTTTATAGAAAAGGCTATATTTAAAAAAAGTCATCAGGGAAAATAATTCAAGCACATACAAAGCCAGGATTTCTGAGATCTCAGTGATAACCATTTTAAGGTGCAATTTATCGAGCTGAGTGAACAAACATTTCACTTAAGAAAGCAGTATTTAACAACCATGTATATATAAAACCTGGATTTTTCTCCAGCATTATAGTTGGGACCAGAAAATGAAGAACAGAATGGGTTTCCCACCCTCACACTTGCTTGGGCAGGAATTAGAAATGATTTTTTTTAAAGGAGCAGTGATTCATATGCTTTGCAAGAAAAGTAAACTAAAGTGTAAGCTCCTGAATGTGAATCAGCATAATATATGCATTAGGGCTGACTGGTTTTTGAGTTGCATGTTGTTGGAACAAAAAGCCAATTTGATTTGATAGAATCAAATTGATTTGATTTGATAGAATCAAATTGATTTGATTTGATAGAATCAAATTGATTTGATTTGATAGAATCAAATGTGTGCTGTTGCCAAATACCTCCCCCCAGGCTAGATGAATTCTCACAACACCTATCCAGTTATTGTCAGCAATAATTACTATTATGCTACCTGCTCTAGATCAGATGAGATTTATTATCTACTTAGTCTAATGTTGGACTACAAACTTTCATTATTCTCAGACAGCTTGGCCATGCAGGCTACAAATTCTGGAAACTATAGTCGAACAAAGCTGTGGTCTGAGGGCAGCAGCTCTCCATAATCCAGAGGAAAAAAAGATTATTAATTTTTTTTTGCATCATCCACTTTGGTCCTTTCACCTGAAGATGTCTAGGACTGAATCTGGAAACATTTGTAGGCAAACAGATGTGCTGCTGAGCATACTCACATATTTCCCTGTATATTCCCACATACTGCAACAAATACACTGAACTCTACCACCATTCTTTTTCTTTCCAGGTCACTCACCCATGGAAAGGGATAGCTTTCTTCTTTTGGGGGATGCTAGTAGACTTTCCAAATTCCTCCTTGCTGCCCTGAGTCTGACTCTCAATTCCTGTTGGTGTGTCTCCAGCCTCATTTATTTCTTTGAATTGCCAGATGGTCTTCACCATGTGGGCCATTATTGGGTTGGGGGTCAATACCTGATTTGAGCACAAATTTTCTTGTCTGCACCTGGAAACATCTATCAGTTATAATCCAGTCTGCTCTCCAAGTGATGCAGGGATCTCCCAGCTGCTCTTATGACCTCACAACAGTTGCCATGGGTGACAATCATGTGACCCCATTTTTCCATCAACAGTTTATATCACAAGCATTCTATAATGTCAGTATAGCATTCAATGAAAAGAAAATTAATCCAAGATTGTAATCCTGACATCAAAGAAACTCACTGATATAGCTGAATCATATTGAACTGCATTATGGCTTAGTTATATGTAAAATGAAACATTATTTAAAAAGTTCAAACCAATATATTTAAATGAAATTGTCTTTTTTTATACAAGATTCATTCAGTGAAGGATCCCTGCCTGTCTTCTCCATACTGCAAGCACTTATAGTTTCAGATATCAGAGATAAATATAGCCAGGGTGCACAAGAGGCTGGCTGGTGCATACACAGCAACTTGTGTATGCCTCAACTTGTGCAAGCATTGGCCGCATGACTCCTAGTGGACTCCTTGACTCCTAGTGGAGCTGCATGTGCATGCATGTTGGCCCACTGCTCATGTGAGTTGAGCTGTGCATGTGCGCACCGGCCTGCTACTTGTGCGATCCCAGTTACAAGTAGGCCACAGGCTGTGGTGGGATTCAGCCAGTTCACACCACTTCGGGAGAACTGGTTGTTAACTTTCTGAGTGGTTTGATGAACTAGTTGTTCGAAGAAATCATTAGGGCAGAGAACCAGTTGTTGAATTATTTGAATCCCACCACGGCCCAATAGTGGGCTACAGCCAGGGGCTTGGGAACCCTTGTTCTAAGAGATTGGTCAGTAGATTTAAATCCCACCTGCTCCTCTCCCTATTGGATCTGGTGAATCTTAATGTCAAATAAGTCCCTTCTGCAGCTCTGCATTTTCAATTGGACATAGCTTCCCAAGAAGCCCAGTTAAGCCGGCCTCCTCCTGTGCCCCTTCGGTTTGAATATCTTGATCGATTTTAATATCAGTCAAAGGCTGCCTCACCCATTTCCTTTTAGGCTTAAGGGATGTTCTTGCGAAATCAGCAAGTGGAATCTCGGCTCGCTGCTGGGCGGGGAAGAGTTCTTGGGATCTGTTATTGGGCGAGAAGTCCACATTGGGATCATCATCAAATTTCAGCCAATTGGCTTGAGAAAAAAGGGCACAATGAGCAAGGGTGGCCAAATGTTTCTGTCCTCTATTCGAAGTTGCCAGTTGGGTAGTCTTCCCACCATGCAGGCTTGTTTTGGAGAAATGTTGCAGGAAATTTTTAGTTTTTCAGGTTAATTGGGGCTGTTTTGAGTACTTTTAAAGGGTTTTGATATGGGACGATATAGCAAACTGATGAATAATAACTGCAAAATGTATCCCAGGGGCGTAGATGATGCTGGTGCACTGAGTCAGTCAGTCTCTTCCCGTCTCGCTGCATAGCTGGCCCCTCATTCTCCAAATCCACATTCTTCTTTCTCTTTTCCCACTTTCCACCTCCTCTCCCAAGGACCTTTTGCAAAAATGGAGAGGGAGGGGGGTTTCACCCTTGCAACCT
This sequence comes from Laticauda laticaudata, assembly GCA_004320025.1. Taxonomy (NCBI): domain Eukaryota; kingdom Metazoa; phylum Chordata; class Lepidosauria; order Squamata; family Elapidae; genus Laticauda; species Laticauda laticaudata. The sequence continues at coordinate 11,484 of BHFT01011133.1, forward strand.
CCAACATCCCTCTCTTTAATATTTGGATTCCTCAACCTTTCCTGAATTCCTGGCATCCAAATGCCAAGGTTTTCACACACACCCGGCTTTTTTACACTTGCCACCTCCTCTTTCTGGCAGGTCCAGTGCCATTGCTTCTTTACCCAGACCAGCTCAGTCTCACATCTCCTGCCCTGAGATGGTACCTATCCCACTCCGGTGCATAGCCATAAAGCAGTCACCGACAAGCAAAGAGAAGCCTGGTGCTGCTGATGGGCATGAACCAGTTCCCACTTCATCTAAAGGCTTGGTCCCACTACACTTATGGATGTAAAGAGGATGTAAAATGTTAAAAAAAGCTTGCCATCCATTGGAAAACGCTATGCATCCATTGTG
>BHFT01011134.1:0-21442 GCA_004320025.1 Laticauda laticaudata
TTAAATAACCAATCTGCGAGTGGCCTTTTCGGCCAATCAGAAGGGGGAACTTGGAACCTACCAAGTTCCATACAGAAAAGTTCCAGTGCCCCAGGAGCTCGAGGGCTGGGCTGGGCATTTGCCCTCCTCTGCCCAGGGCTCGGGGCAGCCTGCACCACTGTCTGGAGGTCCTCCATATGGTCAGAAAGGACAGTGAGGCCTGGTCTCACCTTCCTTTACTGAAGACCTCCAGATCCCGCATCCCAGCCTTGCCTGATCCCCCAAGGATGCAGTGGAAGCTGTTGTTGTCTATGGAAATATGGAAGAGCAAGTTTGTAGGAAGCAGTTTCCTCTGAGTCTAACTTCTGCCTTGACAGATCTCTGGAGTGGAGGAGAGAATGGCAGGGGAGCTGCATGAAGAAAGGCTGCCCCAACAAGCCAGCATCCTTTCCACACTTGATTGGAAATAGAGATTCCCTTTCAAGAAGGGCCAGTCTCCTCGTGCAAGATCAGGGAACACTGCTCCCCTGCCTCTTCCTTCTCCTGGTCTCCAGAGATCTGTCAAAGTAAAAGTTGGACTTGGAGGAAACTTTCTCCTCTGCAAACTTTCTCCTCTGTACTTCTACATGTAATAGCATCATTACATGGCACGGAACAGGGAAACGCCAACAATGTCTGAGATTGGAAAACACCTTTGTCATGCTGTATACACATATGCATATGCACACACAGACACCATTCCAAGCTTGGGAGACTTTTATTCACATCTGAGCTTGCAAACTGACAATCATTTAGGGAGAAGGTCCTCTCCTTCCTCTGTGGATAAAAGTCCCCAATGAAGTGTGCTTTTCCCAAGAACAACTTCCTCTCTCCCTTCCAGCTCTACCTCCATAGCCCTGGCTGGCATGGCTGGCTGCATCCCGTGAGATGGTGTTGAGCGAGGCTGTGCCCAGATCTCCTGTGTTGGCTTAAGCCCATGGCAACCTACCTACCCAGGTGCTTCTCCCCTGGCAGATCCTGGAACAGGTTGCTGTTAGAGTTTGCAACAATCCAACTGGCACACAAATAAATAATTCAGCAGGATTCATTCATAGAAGAAACTTGTTTAAAATACAGTAATATAAAGTATGATGTATGGATACAATATTCAGAATCCTGAAGTCATAATCACAGAAGCAATACAAACACAGAAGCAATATACTACAAGGCACACACACACACACACACACACACACACACACACACAGAGAGAGAGAGAGAGACANCACACACACACAGAGAGAGAGAGAGAGACAGAGACAGAGACAGAGAGACAGAGAGACAGAGAGAGACAGAGACAGACAGAGACAGAGAGAGATCAGTGAACCTAAGCCATGCCCAGGCTCCGAGCCATCTGGGTCACCAAACAGTCCCCATTGGCTGACCTGTTACCTTGTCTATACCAATTTATGATACACTTTCATTTCCTTCCTTCATGACTGGAATAGACAAAAAACCGAAGAACTTAATATTCTTCCCGTGGTGTACTTCACCCAATGGCTTCATCATTATATCTGCCAGATTGTCCTCTGAAGAACAGTGAAGCAAGCTAATTAATTTACATTACATGCCTTCTCTGACATTGCAACACTTAATGTCCACTTGCTTCTATTATTTACTCTATCACCTGTTGCCATTTTATTGCAAACAGCATTATCCTCATGAACTGTTACAGTGTCATTTACCTTTACGCTTAAATCCTGTAACAATTGTACGTCCCAAGTTACCTCTGAACAAAGTTTAAGCAGAACTATAAATTCTGCCTGTATCTATTCCAATTCCAATTCTTGGCTAACTGCTTCAGCCCATAAATGGCCTTGTTTAATTTATACACAGTGTTAGGCCTTTAATTTCATACCCTGGTGCTTGAACCATATAAATTTCTTCCTCAAATTCTGCATTGAGGAATATTGTGGTTATATCAAAATGGCCAGATTTTATGGTCATATGCCACTGCCTATGCTAGTGCCAATCTTATGCTTTCACTCTTTACCATTGGTGTGAATACCTCACATAATGCACATTTTTCCTCTATGAAAAATCTAGTGCCACTTTAATCTTGCTTTATATTGAACCTGATTGTTGGGTAGAACTTTCCTTTTGTATACCCACTTACATCCTATGGTTTTGCAACCCTGTGGCAAAGTCATAGGTGCAAACATTTTATGTTCACTCATGGACTTCATTTCTTTGTCCATGTCTTCTTTCCACCTTACTTGTTCAATTTTGAGTAGTGCCAATACTTCCTTATAGTTCTTTGGCTCATACCACATATTATACACCTCTACTTCACTAGCAGAATACCTGTCATATGGAATTCCCTTGTTCTCAACCCTCTCTGGCTTCATATCTAAGTCATCATCTTCTCCTGACTCCTTTTTTAGTTCTTTTCCAATTTCTCCTCCCTAAATGCTGACACCATCACAAATTGAGTTACTGTCACTAAGTGGTCATCACCATTAAGTGGGTCAACCCAAAAATTGGCACCAATTCTGTTCCAATTTTGCTCTGCAAAACTAGCAGACCCTGAAATCACTACTCTTTTGCTCCCATTGCTAAAGTGATAGCTCTTTGAGCCAGACTCATAGCCTGTAAACCTGAGCTTTTTAGTCTTTGGTTGTCCCTTTCTCCTGATTGCTTTTGGAATATGCACCCATGCATTACTTCCAAACATACTTAAATGGGCCAGAGATGGCTTTCTCCCATATTGCACATGGAGTATCATATAGATGAACTCCACAGTCTATTGATTAAATAATTAGCAGACAACATGGCTTCACCCCAATATGACCAACTCAGACCAGAATCTTCCAGCAGTGAATCCTTCATTATTTGTGAGACTCCATTCCATCTCTCAGCTACACCATTCTCAGCTGCTGTGTACAGATTTGTGCGTCTGAGTTTTATACCTAACTGTCCCAACCAGGGGTGGGATTCAAAATTTTTAAGAACCAGTTCTGTGGTCATGGCTTGGTGGGCGTGTCTATGTGGTCATGTGACTGGGTGGGCATGGCTATGTGGTCATGTGACTGGGTAAGTCAAAAGGCAGAAATTTACTTTAACAATGTTCTTGCTTGGCAACCAAAATTTTGGGCTCAATTGTTGTCATAAGTTGATGACTACCTTTATAACTCAGAGGGCAGTAATATGGTTATATCACTGGATTAACATTTTTAAAAGATTATTTAAAAATATTATATTTTGTGCAACAAATATGCAACAGATAAAAATAAAAAACAGAATGGCTAAAATTACATTAATATAAAAGTTATATTGAAGTGGAAAAGTTAAAATATTAACATATTTATGTATTGAAAGGTCTTGGAGAATAAAAATATTTTTGCTGTAATGGAAAGAGAACAAAGTATGTACCAACTGTGCCTCACAGGAATGGGCAATCTACAGCTATTCCCTGCCTCCCTCAAGATATAGGCATTAACCCACTTTTCAGCTGAGGTTGCTTGTTTAAAAATAAATTATGTTTTTAAGAATGACCATTTTCCACTGCATTTCAGGCAGGTGGTTCCAGTATGGCATAACAATCATAATGATGTCACCTCCTAGCATTCAAATACCCACTATCATTCATTTGGAGCTTGTATAAATAATTGTCCATTTTAAACTAATGTTTTTGTTTAACTTATTTTATAGTAGAAATCTGCTCCCTCCCTTCCTTCCTTTCTTTCTTTCTTTCTTTCTCTTTCTCATTTCTTTCTTTCTTTCTCTTCTCTTTTTTCTTTCTTTCTTTCTTTCTTTCTTTCTTCTTTCTTTCTTTCTTTCTTCTCTCTCTCTTTCTCTTCTTTTTTCTTCTCTTCTTCCTTCCTTTCCTTTCCTCTCTCCTTTCTTTTCTCCCTCTCCCTCCCTCCCTCTCTCTTAAAGCTACTTCCTAAAAGGCCCTGTCACACTGACCGACGATGCAAAAAACATGTGTAAAAAAGACACAGCGGACAAGAAAATGTTTCATCCATTGTTTATCCCGCTCTCAAAAGGGGCCCAAAAAATTTGCATAGACCAGAGCAGACAACACGGAAAGGAATGGACGGGGTGAGATGCAGGCGGATGGAAAGCGATGCTCCACGGAATGCCTAAGCGGATAGAAAGCGGATGGAAGTGGATGCAACTATCCGCAGGGCTCCGCAGCGTCAGCAAAGCAGACGCAGAACGGATACAGAAGATGCCAAGAGCGGATGCCAAAGCGGATGAAGCGGATGCACACGGATGCCGAAGCGAGAAGCAGATGCCAGAAAGGAAAGCCTAAGCAGATCCTAGCAGATGCCTAGCATTCACTGCACATGCGAGGGAGGAGCATTGCGTCAGCACCGCGGATATAAAAGGGCAAGCACTCCCAAGCAGGTCAACATTCAGAAGGAAAGACCTGCTTCCAGACACATCACCTGCCCTGCCTGCTGCCAGCCTGCCTGCAGCAGCAACCCCACGAACCATGGGAAGAAGAGAAAAGCCTCAGCCATCTGCTGCCAGCCCTGGCAAGAGAGACAGGGCCACTCCTCCCAACCCTGGCCCTCACTCTGCTTCTGCGGGGCTTCTGCAGCCCCGGGCTCACTCTTCTGGGCTGGGGCTTCTGCTTGCTTCTGCTTCTTGGAGGAGCTGATAATGCTGCTTCTGGCGGGTTGCTTCTGCTGGTGCTTACTCTGCTGAAGCTGCTTCTGGCGGTGGTGCTTCTTGCTACTGTGTACTCTGCTGGCCTGCTCCTGCGTCCTGGTGCTTCTTGGTGCTTACTCTGCTGGCGGCTGTCCTGGTGCTGGTGCTTCTGCTGGTGCTCTGGTCCTGCTGGTGCTCGTGAATCCCGCTTCATGCTCCCTGGTCCTGCTGGGCTCCTGGCTGCTCCTGAGTGCTTGCTGGTGCCTGCTGCGCTGCTGGTGCTTACTCTGCATGCTGCTGATCCTGGTGCATGCTGGTTGCTGCTGTTGCTGGTGCTGCGCTGCTGCTGCTGTGGTGTGGAGGAGCAGCCCCTACAACCTGAAAGCCCCTCTGATGAGGCCCATGTGCGTCCTGCCAAAGGGAGGAAGAGGCAATACGCAAGAACGGAGAGGAAGGCAAGTCACAACATCGATGAGGAACATGAGGATGAGGTGCTGGAGTGGCTGAGAGAGACTGAGTATCTAATGGCGGAAGGGACACAGGCCTCTATAGGGAAAAGGAAGCAGGCTGCTGGAGAGAGAAGCGCGAGAGCCTGGGCTAACACTTCAAGCGTGCCTCCTCGGCTGGTGAAGCACATGCACACCTAGGTATGGGAAGCTGCACCTCAAGAAATTCTGCCAGCCACACAGTCAGCTGACGCGACAGCAGAGACCTAACGTCATGGCCAAAGTCAGCTTCCTGGAGGGGTGAGATCCGCCCACCGAGGATACACCAGCAGCCCTTCTCACACTCCTCTCTCTCCGGCAGCCTGCTGAGAGCCAAGTCCTCTTCCGGCAGAGAGTCAGCTCCTGTCTCCAGGCAGGTGTCTGTGGAGCGTGCCCATGACGGAGGACCCCCCGATCGCTCCCTACTAACCGTGGCGGAGCGCGTGAGGAAACCCCTGGCGCAGTGGAGAGAAAGGAACGGCACTTTCCACCACAGTCGCAACCCGTATCCACCCCCAGCTCCACCTCCCACAGAAAGACAGAGGAGGCAACCGGAGGGACAGAGCCACCACTGTCCTGCTGGAGATAAGAGACACCATCAGGAAGCACCGAGATCTCTTTCTGTCAGCTGGTTACCCAACCCGACTTTTTTTTCCTCATCCTCCAACCGCAAGGCCCTTCCTCACCTAACATCGTGAACCAGACCCCTGACATGGCGAACCCCAGTACCAGGTGGTGAAGGAACAGGATCACCAATCTGCTTCACAACCCTCCAAATCCAGATGAAACCTGCTCCACCCAGTCCAGGTCTGCTCCTCCACCCAAGTGAAAATGTCCCACTCCCATTCCAAGATTTCCACCGGCCCTCATCCTACCAGGGCTATGGCTACCAGGAGGTCCAGCAGCACAGGCAGCAGCCCTTCCCATCCAGGCACAGGTTCACGGACGCCACCGTTGCCACCGTTCACTGATGCCACCGATGCCACTGCTGCCCACCGACGCCACCTATTGCCACCAGATGCCGTCCTCACTCAAGCTGCAGACCAGACAGCCCCATACACTCCTCTTCCCCTCCACCCACAGCCAAGCCCGGCCATCAGTGACATCCTGTCACGTACTGGGGCGACACCCCATGTCATGAGGAAGGAGCTCTCAACCATCACGGGTCCTGAGCCAAGCTGTCCTGAGAAGCTTCCTCAAACACCACCGTCCCCTGTTGTCTCTCGGCCAGCCACCCCATGGCACTTCAGACCAGCACTCACAAGCAGCAGCCACCCTCCACAGCACCTGGACCCTTCACCCCTGAGACTGGGCACACCTCCAAGTGAAAAGAGTGCCAGAGACTGGTGTGCTACACTGTTGACTTATTTGCGACACTTGACTTGGGTCATTTTTCTTTTACAGCTTGTTATTAATAAAGATTATCTTTGCTCACACACTGCTTCATTATGTTTTTTCAATAAAGTCTCTTGGTGGAAACTTTTAGAAAATGGTTTAAGCCTTTGCATGCTTGTGAGATGGGTTAAAGATAGAGCTGGGAATGGGCAGGGATACCTTTGGGATGCGGTAATAGCCTGAGGGATGGTGCAGTGGATACCTGTGGGATGGGTAATAAGCTGAGGTATGGGCAAGGTCGATACCTGTGGGATGGGCAGGGATAGTCTTTGGATGGGTAAATAGCTGAGCGGATGGCAGGGATACCTGTGGGATGGCAGGGATACTTTGGATGGGTACAATAGCTGTGGGAATGGGCAGGGATACCTGTGGGATGGGTTACGATATCTGTGGAATGGGTTAAGATAGAGTGGATGGGCTAGGGGATACCTGTGAATGAGCAGGGATAACCTTTGGAGGGATAATAGCTGTGGGATAGATAAACCTCCAGTCAAGCATGTTGGACTGTATGGTTCACCCTCCCAGTGCCACACTATGGCCCTTTATTATCAATAATAATTAATAATCACCCACACATGTCAACATAAACACAATTCCTTCATTAAACGCCCTGTTCATTGTAGGCTCACCCAACATACATGGCCCAATCTCATCATGTGATGAGACAGGCTGAAGGAAGCCATCCATTAAAGCATTCTATCATTCCTGTCTTGCCACTAACGCCTACCAGCTGGGAGGTGCACCAGTGTCCTCAGGAGTTGCGCTGCTTCTTCCTTCCAACGTAGCCTCTGTTTGGGCCTGCACATCCTCAGTGTTATCAGGTTTCGCCCATTGCCTCCATTCCCCAGCTCATGTCCCCATTGCTTGTTGGAGTCACGAGCCTGTCCCTGCAACACTGAGGTAGCGGTTGCCCATAGAGATTGTGCAGATGCAGCAAGCTTCCATGATCCTCGCTCACGGTCTCTGGCGATGCTGCATGGTGGTGAGAAGTAACCTGGAAACCTGTTGGCCAGGATGCAAAGGCGTTCTCCACCACCTTGCCCTGACAGCCTGTAGTTTGAGATCCTCTCATTCAGGGTGACGGAGTCTGGAAGTGTAGGGCTTCCTGAGGTAGGTTCTGAGGAGAAAGCAATCATCCCCCACAATGAAGTAGGCGCAACATCTTGCGTGTCGTTGGGCAGGGGGTCTGGGATCTGGGAAGCCCACGATGAGGTGCGTTCCAGCCCCCTCCTTGAGGTCACTGGCTTGATATAATACCTGCGGCATCTGAAGCTGACCGTTGCCTGAAGCATCGATGTACATGATACTTGTAGTCAGAATCGACCATGGCGAGAGAGATGAATGCTAGAAAAGCCCTTGTAGTTGAAATAAGTGCACCTGACTTGGCTGGAGTTGCAGGCCACGTGCTTTGCCACTATGGCTCCAACGGTGTGGGGGAAGTTCCACTTCTGATACCACTGCTCTGTGCAACTTTTCTTCCAGCCTTCTCAGTGGATGGGCACTGCGAGCGAAGCTCCTCCAGGTATTCTTCGATGATGGCCTGCACCACTTCCTCTGACCACAATGCTGATGATTGTTGTGTGGCACCCTCCAGCCGTACTGCAAATGCTCCTGTAGGTGGTCCCTGAGGTCAGGTGGTGCAGAATCAGTGCCACCTTGAGGCCCAGGGTTCCAGCTGGCCGGAGTTGGCTGCTCTCTTGGTCACTGGGTGGGTCAGCCGCCTCCACAACTTTCGTCAAACATGGCTGGAGGCATCCTCATATGAAGTTCTGTGAATGCATGAGTGTCGTCGTCCTCAGCTCCACCATCAGCTTGTTGTACAGTCCGTACTCTGCTCTTCTCCCGACCATCTTTCAGACCCCCAGACACTTCTTGCCGCCTCCTTTTCTTCCAGTAAGAAACAGTTGAAAGAGCCTGTAGATGGCTTTGCACTGTTGCAGAAGGATGGTCGCTACCAAAAGGACTGTGTTACGATCCATGTGGACATCAATGGATTGCTGTGGAAGAGGCAAGAGCCAGATGAAGCTGCAGAGGTCTGCACAGCAGGTGCTGCTGGACTGAAAAGTGAGATCCACGTGAGTTGCTCCCCCCTTTTTATAGGCAATATTGGTTTCCACTGTGTGTCCTTTTGCATCCTCTAGGCATGCCTCAGACATCCTAATATCCGAATAAAGTCCCTCTGCGAACGTTTTTCCATTTTAAATGCTTTGTTTGCCGAGCTGCATCCGCTTTCAGCCTTTCCTCTGTCATAGCTACTGACGCTTTCCTGTCCGTTCCGCGTACCGTTTGCTTTCCTCCCTGTGTCCGCTTTTGCTGAGCGGATTTGAGTTGCATGGATGCGCAGCGGATGCCTAGCGGACGTAGTGGACGCATACGGATGACAACGGATGTTAGAACGGTATGTTCCCGTGGATGCCTGCGTGGATGCAGGAACGGGACGCGTTGGGATTACATTTCCGCCCTCAAAAGGTTTTGAGCAGCTCAAAATGTTTTGAGCGGATGGAACCTCAGCTCGATGATGCTTGCATGGATAGAGAGGAAGAAAAACGGACGCAGTGGCAGTATAGAACGGATGCAGTCGCATTAAACCAATGGATGGCAAGTGTTTCTCTCCATTTTACAATCCTCTTTCCATCCGTTGGTGCAGTGTGACATGGGCTTCATCTTTTGAGTGGCTAACCAATTGCTCCCTGATGGGGTCTTGGCTTCAGACAGTTTTTCTTTTATGCTATAATTATTATTTATTGTACTAATTGCAACCTGTGTTTTATCAATTGTATAATCCAACATTTATTCACATTGTTCATCCTGTTTACTCCCCTCTCTTAAGCCTTTAGAATTGCGATACATTCATAAATTTTTGAATCTCCATTTAAATAAAAAACAAAGGATATGCCAGCAGTTTGTAATTAGAGGAATGTTCCAAATCTTGGATTGGCAAACCTCAGATAAACAACGTTTCCAAGCAAATACAACTCAGGCAAACAAAGTAACTAATCTAAAGGAGGATTAGAGCAGGGGACAGTAAACTTATGTTAGACTTTAACTAGAGATAATAATGTATAGGATTAACTGTTAAGAATGCATCTTTTCCCAGGAAGATGAGAAGGTCCATAACTCCGACCAAATACAGGCAGGCAAGAAGTTCAGTATTTTATAGAGTTAATTCCTTTTAAACACCGCCAATGTTTTGACAGTATCATACATGCTGCCTGCCAAGTCTGACAAGATAACTAGAAACATTGATCACGAAGGATTCAACGAAACAAGAGATACACTCCACCCCCCCCCCCCCACCCCCCCCCACCCCCCAAACGCAGCTCGAACCAGAAATTCACATTTTGTCCCATACAGAAAGTTCTCAGAGAAAACACACCCACCTTTTTCCCCTGCTGGGCGTGTTCTGCCAATCACTCAACTCAGTCTTTGATTCATCCATGCCTCCTGCGTTGAGCTCACACTATCTCATGGACACTGCCTAGCATCAAGCCAGCATTCGTCTACTTTGATTCTCTGTCAGAGGCTGCTCCATTTATGCCCTCCCTTCCTCCTCCTGATTAGCCTCAGGCTGTCCCTCTCGTTATCTGCCAAAACCCTGAGGCATAATCAGGGAAGGAAGCATTACCGAAAGGAAGGTCCTGTGGGAGGAAGCATTCCCAATTCCTCCTTCCTCATCTTCCGATCCCCTCCTCCTCCAAGAATGGCAAGCCAGGAACTTGGAAGCCAAACAGATTACTATTGCTGAACAGTGACGAAAGTTAAGCAGTAACCAAAAGTTAACCATTGATGGAGGGATAACTAAAATAATGTGTTATAAATGCAAGACGTAATACTCCAATAAAGATAATCTATGATTCAGTTATTCATGCATCAAACAACTTCGACTGCTCATCATTACAACCACCGATCCCACCCTAAAAGAACCAAATGGTAAGATTACCAACGATGACACCATTAAACCAACCATCTTTAACACTTCTGGGCTCCAGTTATTTGTAAACAGCAATGGATCATGCCCAATATTCCTAGTCGAACCACAGACAACTACAATGATCTAATACATAGCGATTTTACAGAAGACAGTGTGAAAAAGCACTACGCAATCTAAAACCATCTTTATCTATTGGACCGGAGGAGTTTGTGGCCTACTTCTTAAAAAAGCTATCCACTGCATTAGCTGAACCGTGCTAAGGCATAATCTTTTGAAAAATCTTTCAGGGACCAGCTCCTTGCTAAATCTGTGGTCACTTGCCACTGTCATTCCATCTTCAAAATGGGAGGAACCCCAGCCTAGTTTTTGAAAATTACAGACAATCTTTTATTGCTGGTCACCCTGTAAAGTCATGGAATCAATATTAACCAATCCATTACCCTCCACTCAGAGGACAACCTACCTTCTAACAAACAGTTTGGTTTCAGAAGGAAACTGTTCCTGTAACTGCAACTCTTGCACTGTAAAAACATATAGACTACCACAACTTGATCAGGGCAATAAACAAAATAGACGCAATTTACATAGACTTCTGTAAAGCCTTTGATTAACAGTGGTACACGACAAACTACTCCTAAAACTTAATGTCTTATTGGTTATCTCTGGACACCTGCATCACTGGATAGAAAGCATTCCTGTCAAACAGGCAACAAAATGCTCAAAAGTGGAGTGTCCTGTCAAATCCTGTACTGTCAATAGTGGTGTCCCCCAAGGCAGTGTTCTAGGACCAACATCTTCATACTCTATATTTAATGACCTCTGTGATTTATATTAAGAGCAATTGTGTTCTTTTCGCTGACGCATGCTAAAGCTAGTTCAACACCACTGGACAATGCTCTACCCTCTCAAAAAGACCTTTGACTATGTGTCAGAATGGTCAAACAAATGGCAACTTCAAATCTCAACAAATAAATGCTCTGTCTTACATATTGGGAAAAAAATAAAAAAATAAAATATACAAGCTGAACAGTCAAGACATTGTTGATGGACAAAAATTTTTGCAAGGACCTTAGAGGTTACTCTCTCAAATGATCTCAAGCCCATGTCCACTGCACCAACGTATGTAAAGAGGATGTAAAACGTTAAAAATGTTGGAAAACGCTATGCATCCGTGTGTAACTCATGCATAACATGTTTCATTGACGCTCTACTCCATCAGAAATCCGTCCACTGAGATTTCCATCCACGCAAGAAGTTTTGAGCTGCACAAAACTTTGGAACGGAATAACTTTCGCTGTGTACGATGTAAATCTGGACATATGAGCAACAAACTTCTATGTCCGTTTATCATCCGTGTTAAACGTCCGCTGTATCCTCTCTGCATCTCGGGGCATCCCCTCAACCACATCTGCTGCAGCTGAAACGGAAAGAGGAGGAAACAAAAGGTATACGGAACGTCTACCACCAGTGTAGTAGCACGAAATAGAAAGATCACAATTTGAACGCGTTTGCATCCTATATACATCCTCTAGGGCTTTCCTTAAAGAACATCTGCTTTAACATCCCCGTACATACTCCCACTGATCCATTTTTCCTTTCTTTTTCCGCTTTCTGTTTATGCAAATTTTCACCCACTTTTTGGAGCGGATGACAACGGATGGAGCACCCCCAAAATGTTTTGCCTCATCCGCTGTGTCCCTTTTTGCAGAAGTTTTGCATCGTTCAAAAGCCAGTGGGGACCTAAAGCCTTTAGTCTCACTAAGAGCCCACTAGTAACTAACATAGCCAAAAAGGCATTAAAGATTTGTTAACCTAATCTGCTTTTTTTCCAGTAATATCACTGCTACTAACTTAGAGCATATAAAACATTTTGCTAGACCAATACTTTGGAATACATGCTCATTCAGTCTGGAACCTTGCATTACATATCTGGATATTGATACAATTGGAGAATATTTACTAGAAAGAAAAAGTAAACCTCCCTTCTCTACTTGCTAGCAGAATCCATTAATGCTGCACCGAGACTGTAATTTTAGACCTAGGCAACCTAGAACTATACCGCCTTCGGTTCGATCTAAGTATGGGTATATAAATTATATTTTGCAAGTCATACGCTATCAATGAATACCTTTCAGCTTCCAACAAACAAGACATAATTAGATATTATAACTAAAGATTAAACTGCCACCAAACTGATTGCAGGAAATACTGACTTGTCAAGAAACAGAATTAGTTCAATTTCTGGGATACTCTAGCCTGACTCCGTGGGTTTCTTCTTCGCAAACCCAGAAAATCTTTCAACATTAGAGCCTCATCCCTTTCCTAGAGTAGTTTCTGCAGGGGGCATTGCATAAGCGCACCAAAACATGCCTAACTGTCCATAATCCTTATTGTTTCTTTTTTTTTATTCGTACCATTTCATGTATTTATAACCATGTTTATACTTATACCTGTTATCTAATAATTGTTTGACAAAATAAATAAAATAAATAAAACTTGCTGACATGGATTCTGAACCTCTGTCAGTTTGCAGCTGACATACCTGTTGTTTATATCTCCTTTCTACAAAACTTACCCATTGCTTAAATTTCTGTAGTACCTCTATTTTACACTTTAGTAAATAGCAGAACCCAAATCTGCTGTAGTCATCTACAGTGACCAGTGCATACTTTGCTCCTCCCAAACTGACTTGCATTGGCCCCCACCAAATCTGCATGTACCAGCTCTAGAGCTCTTGTCTGCCTTGTGCTATTCTTGCTTACTGGGAATGCCTTACACAGTCCAAGTATGCCTGACACCATTTTAAATTTATACCATCTGCAAACAGTTGCATTTTGTGCAAAACTTTGAAGCTGGCATGGCCAAGCTTCCTATGCAAGAGATGAACACATGAATTATGTTGTGCCACATTTCTAAATGTTTGAGCACATTGAACCTTTTGTCCCTGCGATACATAAAAATTATCCTGTTTTATGCCCTGTGCACATTCATTTCCATTTCTCTTTATGAGAACACTTCCCATTGACAAATGTGGTCTCAAACCCTTTTTGGCTGAGACCAGAGACACTCAGTAAATTATGCTCCATTTCAGGCACACATGTTATTCAACTTTTCTTTCAGACATGGAATCTCCACGCTGCCTTTTGCTGTGACTTTAGCCTTCTGGCCATTTGCCAAGGCCACTACATCACCTCCAGATGGATCCATTCTGAAAAATAATTTAGAATAATTAACAATTGTTTGACTATTAACCATTTGTCTCTGCTATTACAATAGCTCACTTTTGCAACAGCAGCTTGTCTATTTGTTGTCTTTCTTGCTTGCAAAGTCTTTCTTCAAATGATTCTTATCACCACAAATGAAACATCGCCGCTCTTTTTTGCTAGAAAATCTTTGCTGGAATGTAATCTGGTCTCTTCTCCTCTGGTCTCTGCAGAAATCCTGTCTGTTGCTTTGGAATGTGCAGACCAGAGGTGGTATTCAGAAGGTTCTGACCAATTCTGGAGAACTGGTAGTGGAAATTTTGAGTAGTTCGGAGAACCGGCAAATATCAACTCTGACTGGAGATTTTACAGTATCCTTCCCTTGCCACACCCACCAAGCCACGCCCACAGAACCGGTAGTAAATTTTTTTGAATCCCACCCACTGGTGCAGACATCTTATCTGTTGCTTTTTCTTTCTTTCTGCTCCTTGGGATCCCACCTCAGGAATTTCTCCTTGTGGCTTTTTCTAAAATGGCGCTTGTTTTCTTCTGAAATCAAACAGGTCTTTAGAGCTTCCATTTGTAAGTCTTGTTCTGGTTTGCACTCAAAAACTGCTGAAACAACGTCCCACATTTCATCAAGACTGTTTAATACCAACAGCACGCTCTGAGATTCAGGAATCTTCATTCCATGCTGTTCCAACTCAATAATAAAGTTTGCACTTGCACCAATTGCTGCTCCACACTCACTTGTAGCTGCAGCTGGGCTCTGTACAATTGTCTTGATAATTGCACAATATTGCATGCTGATACACTCACATGCACTTCTCAATTTCAGCCAAACCTCATTTGCTGTCTTTAAACCAGTTACATTCAAAAGTTGTTCACTACTAAAGTTAAGATGATGCCTTATCATGCTGCCTTTGATCTGCTGCTGCTAATAGTGCATGGGGTGGATTAATAACAATATCCCAGAGCGCCTTAGCTTTTAGGAAGCATTCAAATTTTGCATCCCAAACAATATAATTCTTCTATCCCAATCGAGACATAAGAGTTCTCCTTAAATCGAACAGCCATCCTACAAGCTTTCTCAGCTTTGTTCTCTTTTCCTTTTAACACAGGCTGTCCTTCAGCTTTATTACAGTTCAGTCTTAAAGGCCCAGTCCCACTGCACTTACGGATGCAGTAAAACATTAAAAAAAGCTTGCCATCCGTTGGAAAACGCTATGCATCTGTTGTGTACTCATTGCATACGTGTTTCATAAACGCTCTATCCATCGAGCATGCCGTCCACTGCGATTTCATCCGTGCAAGAAGTTTTGAGCTGCACAAAAACTTTGTGAACGGATGAACTTTCCGGCTGTGTATGATGTAAATCCGCGACATACGAGCAACAAACGTTCTATGTTCGTTTATCATCCTTAAACGTCCGCTGTATCCTGTCTGCATCCTCTGGGCATCCTCGCAACTCACATCCCACTGTAGCCGAAAACGGAAAAGAGGAGGAAACAAAAGGTACAACAGGAATGTCTACACAGTGTTAGTAGCACAGAAATAGAAAGGATGCACAGTGAACGGTTTTGCATCCGATATACATCCACGCGGCATCCCCTTTCTTTCCTTTAGGCATATGTGATGCATCCGCTTCATCCGCTATGCGTCCACTTCGAAATTATCCCCGCGGAACCCCTTCGGAGGTGTCATCCACTTCCATCCGCTTTCATCTGCTAGGCTTCCTATGACATCCGTTTAACATCCCTGCTACATAACTACCCACGTCCGTTCTTTTCCGTTCTTTTTTTGAAATTTTCACTTTTTGGAGCGGAATTGACAACGGATGGACATGGAGCCACCCCCGAAATTTTGCTCCTCCGCTGTGTCCTTTATGCATACGTTTTGCGTCCATCGGCCAGTGGGACCGGGCCTTTACTGTGTGCTCTGGGGCTATTTGTAGCAATCCAACCAGCATATAAGTAAATAATTCAGCAGGATTCATTTATAGAAGAAACTTGTTTATATACAATAGTATAAAGTATGATGCATAAACCAGAACTAGAATCCAGAAGTCATAATCACAGAAGCAATACAAACACAGAAGCAATATACTACAGAGGCACATGCGTGTGTGTGTGTAGTATATGCAGTACATTACACACACACACAGATCAGTGAACCTAAGCCATGCCCAGGCTCCGAGCTGTCTGGGTCACCAAACAGTCCCCATTGGCTGACCTGTTACCATGTCTATTCCAATTTATGAAACTTATACACTGACAGTTGCTTGACCTGCCTGCCTTTCCTGGCTCTCCAGCCACTCTCCTTGGGTGAGGTACCTGCAGCTGACTCGATCCAGGAGGGAAGAGTTGCAGAACTGGCCAGAGCCTTTATCCCTGCAGCCCAGCTTGGAGACTGCTGGCCAATAAGCAGCTGAGAGGCCAAAAAGCTGAGGAAATGACCAGCTGGGTTGGGGTGGGCAGTGGCTGGTCCCTTGCTGTCTCCATGGAGCCACGTGGCAAGACCTGACCCCTGGGCCTTGAGTTTGACACCCCTGCAAGCTCATCACAAAGTTGTTGATAAGAAGTTACCAAAGTTAAGTGATATTCCAGTCGAGAAAGACTGGGAAAGTGGTCTAAAGGGAGGTTTTCCTAGGAAGTCAGAGCTGTTTAAACACTTACCATGAGGGAGTTTATTATTCTTAATACTCTTTTTAGATATTTATTCTGAATCATAGCTTATTATAAACCACAACAATGCTAAGGTGCAATAAAAGCTTTTATTGTGCAATTTGAATAATTAGACAAAACTTGCATATATTCCTTTACTAAGATTATACAATGAAGAAGATTTAAATCATTATTTTAAAAAGTATGATTTTAGCTGCTACTTATATTGCAGGTGCTCCTTCATTAAAACAGTGAATTTGTCTTAAGTTTCTATGTATCAAACATGCAAGTCCTGCAGGATCAGACCAAAGGCCTATGTCACCCAGTATCTCTTCACATAATGAGCAACCAGAGAAATATCTTTAGAAAATTGTCAAGAAGGACATGAGTGCAATAGCACCATCATAGCAGATCCCTTTGTTCCTACTGAGAGGCACTGTAAAATACTGGAGGCAATACATAGTCACAATAATTACTATTCCAAAAAAATAAGTACATTATACATTTTCTAGAGAAGTACACAATTAGCTTTTCAAAACAGGGTTGAGTTTCAGCATTACATATCTAAAAATATGGATACTTCAATAGATGGTCTGAAGAAATTTACCAGGAGTCATTAATTTATGATGAGCCATTTGTTCAGCTGCTCAAAATTACAACACATGCAGTCACATGATCAAAACTTGGGAGCTGATCTGCATTTATAACAGGGATACATCCCCCCACCTGCCTAGTCCCTCCCCCACTGCTCCTTTGGCTGCCCTGATCCCTACCTTGCAGGGTAGCAAAGCCCCTGAAGTGCAGTATAGTGTGAAGCCTCATCTGTCCCAGCTAGTCAAAGCAGCTGGGAAGCCAAACATTTGTTCACCTAGTTGCCTTCTCTTTCTGCACTGACCTTTCATTTTTTACATCCAGCCATCTTGGTTGAAGCAGAAATGCTTTGTTGCCTTTGCTGTTTTCTTTTCAGAAGTACTATCTCACACAACTTAGCTTCTATGGAGAACATTTCCTACACATGGCTCCTTGAATCTTTGGAAAGCTGAGCTTCCTTCAGAAAGCTTTTGAGGTCTGCTAAAACATTGGGAATATGGTGTGCTATTTGAAGAACAGCAGGCGTTCTCAGAATACTTTGCAAGATGTCAGAAGCTTTCTGAAGAATTAGGAAACCATATGTTGGAAGCATTTGCTACAGAAGCTGAGGTAGCCCTCAGCACTTTCACACTGGGCAAAACCACTTCTGACCTTCTACCATTGGGTAGCATTTTTATTTATGGTATGCCATTGAGCCAGCCTGGGAAGCCATTTGTAGGGAGTGTTCACTTTTTCCAGGAGCTTTTTTGCAAAAGGGTATTGTGACACGCCACATGGCTCAGGGCTCAGTGAGGTTTTTTTGTATGTGGAGTCAGGGTGGGCAGGCCTTGTCAGCAAAAGAGCAAGAAAACAGCTGAGGTCAGCTGAGGCAGTACAGCTCAGGGTGACAGGGGTCTAGAGTGCAGGGTGATGAGGGCAACTGTAACTGGGTAGTTCTGGCTTCCTAGGGTATGGCAAGCAGTCCCAGAGCTACGCAGGTCTGGGCTGCTTGCCACTCCACAAAGCAGGTACAGGGCAACTAAAGGGAAGACATAGGTGAGTGAGGGGAGTTGAAGAAACCAAGTCAAGAATGGCTTAGATTCCAGTGGGCATTTGCTTAACAACCCATTATTTTCAGTTAATGATAGCAATTGGGAGGGCTGGGGTTCCTGTCATTATTTAGTATGATCCTATGATGTCTTATTTTTGATACATTGCTTAACAATGGAAATACTGGTCCCAATTGTGGTCATAAATCAAGGACCACCTGTAAATTGCAGCCTCAACTTGCTTATCTATATAGTTTACATATAGACCTTGGAAGTCTTCTGTTCCAACCCCCTGCTCGAGCAGGAGACCTTATACTATTCTGGATAAATAGCTGTCTAATCTCTTTTTAAAAATTTTCAGTGATAGAGCACCCACATGTTCTGGAGGCAAGCCATTCCAGTGAGTAATTGTTCTGACAGGAAATCTCTCCTTAGTTCTAAGCTGATATACTTTGTTTGTCGGCTAGGAATAAAATACAGTAAATTGTTCCAATCACAATTGGCTAGGAGTTGTGCAGAATTTTCCTTTCATAAATTGGGATAAAAGCAAAAAAATAGACAATAAACAGCCATACAATGTAATGATATAATAATATAAAACACAGGAATAAAACACAATTAGCAAAATAATTTCAAATTGCTTGAGGAAACAATTGTTCAAACCTCTGGGCCTACTTAAATTGTAGACATCCTAAATGCCAAAAAGAGAATTAAAAGCTTAGAAAGTGCTGTTCCATAGGAGGATGGCAGCAATAAAGAAGTCATGTTTTTATGGCTTCTCAAGATGATATTCCCTGAACAAAAGGATATGAAGAGAACCTCACCTACTTGATCTTTTCACCTCCTGTGTTACTGGGTAAAGGGTACTGGGTATCCAGACCCTGAACCATAAAGGGTATTAAAAGTGACAACTTGCAGCTTTAATTACACCTAGAAGCCAATTGATAACTAATGGAAGTAGTTACAAAGGGACAATGAGAAACGCTTGTGACTATTTGTGTTGCCTCATCAGTTTTCAAATTTCTCAAGAACAGTTGAGAGGTGATTAAGACCTAAATATTGCATATAAAATTTTTCATTCTAGAAGGAGTTGTAACTGTTGCACTTATTTGCTGCTTGCTCCTTGAGTAGGAACTATAAAGTTGTGGGTAATCCCTTGCAGAGCAATGCTGGGTGCAGAATTAAAATCAGAACATTTCTGAAATTGGGAATGAGAGACTTACAAACCAAGATCAATTTATCTCACTGGAATTAAGCCTCAGCCCGGTCCTCCTCATCCACAACTAATTAGGCTTCAAACATCTAAACAATATTTGAACAGGATCTCCTGTTTGACCCAAGGTTGAGAGGTAAATCAAATATCATCATCAAACTGATACTTTATGCCATGAGAGCAGATGGCCGGTTTTCGGGGCTGATTAGAGTTGAGGGGGAGATGAATAGATGGCTCAGAACACACTTTTGTTTTCAGGTGATTTTAGTTTCTGTATAAGAATTGGCTCCTCGCCCTTCCAACAAAGGCTATGTGCTTTATAGTAATGATTCAAGAAGTACAATTTCTCCGATAAACTAGCAGCATTAGAAAAAACCTTCATTTACTGAATTTCTGCCTGGCTTTAAGAATACAATACAAAGCAAAAATTCTTCACAAACTTTGCTGAAGATATATTCTTCAAGCAACCAATGTCCTATTTGACATTTAGTGGTATTAATATTTCAGTAGTTGATTCTTTTACAGTGTATTTAGTGTCTGATCACACTGAAAACTAAAATGCAATACATCAGGATGTGTTTCTAGTACTCTTCTTTCTGTCAGTACTTCCCATTTTAGTGAAACTATCAAGGAACCTCTACTAATAGCTGATGATTTAGATTTATCTTGAAACTTGAAGCTCAGTTTACACAAAGCCATTTATATCTTCAGCATGATGCATCATAAATATAGAGTAGGCAACCTTTGTAGAGCTGATTACAAAAACAGTCAATGTTCTTTTATGGCTAAACCACATAAAGATGGCTAGAATAGTAGTTAGGAAACAGTATTTCATGGAAGCTACAAATAAGAAAAAAGATGCTTCCAAAGAGTCAACTGAAAGTTAGTTGCTATAAACCACCATCCAATACTGAATAAATTACTGCGTATAGCACTGGTGAAATAATATACAATCAAAATGAATATTTGACAAGAACTGACAGTTGAAATAGATTTCATACTTGAAACCTACTGAAATCAAGAAATGCAATAGAAATCTCAAATTTTAAAATGTTCACTTTGGATGATCAAACAGGAAATTTACTGACTTTGAGATATCCATGCATATTTGTTTCAATTTAATAAAAATCCCTGTGAGAGTAATAACGGAAGTAAACATGCAAAAATAGCTGGATTCCAAGCTGACTCCAATATTAAAAATAATAATATGAGTACTTATGTTGCTTTTCACATTTGGATATGTTCCTATATGAGATTGATACCATTTAACTGACATGTTCAAGGAGTACAATTAGATAGATATTCACCCCATTAAGTTATAGGTGCATATAGAAAAATGCATTGGAAAGATTCATTGACAATCTCTCTCCCCCCACTATTTCAATTTTGCAGAAAGTTAATACTGAGCAGGAAAGACATCTCCCAGGTGAACAGGTAGCCAAGCACAGATTAATTTCAGTATACTGTGCTCTGTGCTCAACTCTTTTCTTTGGTTTCAAATGCCCATTATTGAGTGATATGCCTACATAGTAAGTGACACAAATATGAAGGGCTGAAGGATTATATGAGGAACTGGAATAAAGGCATTACTAGCAAAGATTGTTCTTCCTGTCAGACAGATGGGTGGAAGGCAAAGGGAGGTACTCAAGCATTATATTGCTTTATAAGAGTTTCTCCAGCTTGAATCAGGTCTAGGCTTTTTTGTTATGCTTTTTGAGAAAGGCAAACAAGGTCCCAGGGCCTTGAATGGACAGAACTCCAGCTAGATTTTTGGATGGAATTTAATCACATTTATAGAATTCAAACCCAGCCCAAACTGTTGATCTAAGTTAAGCCCATGTCACACTGCACCAACGGATGCAAAGAGGATGTAAAAACGGAGAAAAACGCTTGCCATCCGTTGGAAAATGCGATGCATCCGTTGTGTACTCACTGCGCACGTCTTTCATATGCTCTATCCGTCCAGCATCCATCTACTGCTATTTCATCGGCTAAAAAATTTTGAGCTGCACAAAACTTTTTGAGCGGATGAAATTTCCACAGTGTACGATCTACATCCACGATACATACGGGCAACAAACATTCTATGTCCGTTGTCATCCGTTAAACGTCCGCTGTATCCTCTCAGCATCCTCTGAGATGCAACTCACATCCGCTCCAGCGGAAAACGGAAAGAGGGAGGAAGCGAAAGGTACGTGGAATGTCCACACAGCATTAGTAGCACGGAAATAGAAAGGATGAAAATGGATGCAGCTCGGATATAAAGCATTAAAACGGACAAAACGTTTGTATATGGGATGTATCTCGGATATTTAG
>BHFT01011135.1:4493-19493 GCA_004320025.1 Laticauda laticaudata
GGGGGGGGGGAGAGAGGGAGAGGGAGAGAGAGAAACATATTTACAGACACAAACACACACTTGTTTCCATACCCAAATAAAATAATTTTTCAAAATTTGCACTTCCCTGTTAGCTGGTTTTTTTTTTCCAGGACAATATGGAAAGCTAATTAATGTGTACCTTAAGGAAACACAGACATAAAACAAGGATGTGAATGAAAATAATGCACCAAATGTTTGGTTTTCAGAGCTGCCTGCAAAATAAAGATTTTGTATATATTTCTTGGTGGAGAAATATATGCACAAAAGAAAAAATGGGCATGAAAACGGTGGACAGCGAGATGGTTTCCTTTCTTCCTTCTGCTTTCTTCTTCTTCTTCTTTTTTCCAATTCACAGACTGACAGGAAAGCAGGACGGAAGGTGTTAAATGAGTAAAATTCAAACCTGACCAATTTGTCCATCAACCTGCCTGCCAGCTCAGTTCTCAGAGATGCTGACAAAAAAACGGACTTTGCGTTTCGCTCTTTCTTTAAACATTAGGTTCCCTCTTAAAAGGGGTTGATTCAGGGGTTTCCAGGATGTGGGTGGGTCCAAGAATTCCAGATGATAGATAGGGTGATTTAAAAAGAAAAAAAGATAGAGCTTTAGACACCTGGTTTCAGCCTCCATCCTAAGGTTTTGGGGTGGGGGCTTTTTTTGTTTTTGTTTTTCCTTTCCCTAAGAATACTTGCACCAGTCCCATTGCTCCAAGAATTAGGGGAGGATGTTACTTCCACATCAATTCCACATGAAACTAGAAGTCTGTACAATTTGGGATGAAGACCTTTGGAATGGTGTGGGGGTTCGGAATGGATTTCCAGAGGGGAAAAACTGCAGACTACAGGAACCAGGAGCACCACTCAGCTGACCCTGAGGACACAGATAAACCTCCAAGTGGCCTCAATGACCCTCCAAAAGGATGCAAATGACCAGCTGTCTGCAAGGAATATAAATCCCATCCTCACCATCCAGTCAGAGCTGAAGAAGCTTCTTGGATGAGAAGCAAAACATCTTCAAAAGAAAAAAACAAGAAAGTCCAGTTGCCTCTTGAAAATAAGCACGTCTGAGACAACCATGAAACTAGAGTTTAAAAGAGCCTCCAATTATGCCCAGGTGATGCTAAACAGAGACTGTTTAACTATAGTCCACTGAACAAGCACAAAACAAGCCAAGATTATACTGTGATGGTGTGTTGCGTTGACTTCCTACCTAGTTCCTACCTATCTGGAATAAGGATCAAAACACCAAGGTCAGGATACTAGAGTTTAAGCCTGGCCTTTATTTAAGGTGTCTTGTTGGGTTTTATTAGTGTGGTTGCAGCCACCCTCTTGCCATTTTGACACACATGTACACACACACACACATACATGCACACTAAACACCCGTGGGCTTTCTGAAATAAATGTGCCTATATATCAAGACAACAAATGAAGCTGTGGGGAGATTTTGACCAAGAAATCAGTTTTTAGCCAAGTCACAATGATGCAAGGGCCATTGTGGTATTGCTGCCCTT
Source organism: Laticauda laticaudata (assembly GCA_004320025.1). NCBI lineage: Eukaryota > Metazoa > Chordata > Lepidosauria > Squamata > Elapidae > Laticauda > Laticauda laticaudata. The sequence goes on from BHFT01011135.1 coordinate 6,026, forward strand.
CATGTGTTTTGTGTGTCTGTGCCTGCCTTCAAGTCAGTGGCTGACAGGATTAGAACTCACAGCTTCCCAATTTCTAGCCTGGTGTCCCAAGTGGCTGCTCTTGTTAATCTCTTACAGAACTAAAATGTGAAGGAAAAAACAGATTTTGTGTCTATGTTAAACCTAAATTGTAAGCCATCCAAGTCACTTGGTTGAGTTGGGCAGCTATAGAAAAGGAAAAGGAGAAAGAGAGAGAAAGAGAAAAAAAGAAAGAGGGAAAGAGAAAGAGAAAAAGAAAGTGAAAGAGAGAGATAAAGAAAGGAAAGAAAGAAAAAGGAAGAGAAAGAAAGAAAGTGAAAGAGAGAGAGAAAGAAAGGAAAGGAAAGGAAGAAAAGGAAAGGGTGAAAGAGAGAGAGAAAGAAAGAGGGAAAGAGAAAGAGAGAAAGAGAAAGGAAAAGGAAGAAAAAAAGAGAAAGAGTGAAAGACAGAGAGAGAAAGAAAGAAAGAAAAACGGACAAGAAAGGAAGAAAAAGGAAGAAAGAGAAAGAAAAGAATTCTGCCCTCCATCACTTCTAATTTTGTTGCACTCTCCCTTCAAACTCTTCCGAGGTTCTTCGGCGGAACGTTTGTTTTTCTCGGCATCCGGTTATCCCAGGAAACCTGAAAAGCCACCTCACAGATAATCATCAGGGAAAATCCAGGCTGAAGCGCAGCCATCATTCCTGGTTACTGGTGATCTCAGCCTTGGAGAGAAAACCGTTTCCAACAGGCAGAACAAAATTCAATCTCCCAGCATATTATTCCTGCCCGTCAGGGGGTCTGAACCCCTGGCAAGAGCTGAGCACATCGGACACGGAACGTCCTTCTGCCCGGATGGCCACGTTTCACCTTTCATTCCTGGCTTGTTGTATTGACCGGGACTCTGTGCCGGTGGTCTTGGACGGATCGCACCTGCAGGGAACCAGGTGGAGGTGCTGCTGCTGCTGTTTCCAAAGCACCCCTCGGCAGTTCAAAGTGTCGCTGAAATGAGACAAAGGATGAACCCCTTTCCAAGCTGCTCCAGCCACGAACAAGCCAGGATCCGCCGCTTAAGGCTCTCCGATCCGGGGGAGACCAAGCGAGGCGCTCCCTTCGGCAAGCAAAGCTGGGAGTCTCCGGATCCTTCCTGATCTCTGGGGCCGTTTTCTCGCCCTCGGCACCGCTCAGCCGCCTCTCCAGGCGGCCTTCGCACCTGTTCAGGATGCCTTCCGGGGGCGCTGCGAGGATGCTGCGCGTGCAAAGGTCCTGCAGGCGTTTGGCTGGGTTTTCACCAGCATTTCTGGCTTGTCAGCTGCACAAGGGCGGGGGGGGGGGGGGNTTCCTTCCCTCCTTCCCTTCTTTCTCCTTCCTTCCCTTCTTCCTTCCCCCCTTCCTCCCTCACTCTTTTCTTCCTTCCTCTTTTCCCTTCCTTCCTTTCCTTCTCTTTCTCCTTCCTTCTTCCTCCCTTCCTCCCTCATTCTTTCCTTTCTTCCTCTTTTCCCTTCCTTCCTTTTTCTCCCTCCCTCTTTCCTTGCTTCCTTCCTTCTTTCCCTTCTCTTTCTCCTTCCTTCCTTCCTCTTTCTCCATTCCTCCCTCCTTCCTTCCTTCCTTCCTTCCTTCCTTCCTCCCTTCCTTCCTTCCTTCTTTCCTCTTTCTCCCTCCCTCCTTCCTTCCTTCCACCCTCCTTTCTCTTCCTTCCTTCTTTCTCTCCCTCCATAACCTCTCCACATTTACACATAGACCTACAACATACACACACACTCCGGTGCTCCCTGTGTCTTTGTGTGTATGTGTGTTTGCTTGGGGTTTCTTTTTCTTTTTAAATTATCCCACAAAACTCTCTAAAATTGGAGCGACCTTGGACAGACGGGCAGCTGGGGATCTCCTGGAGCGGAGAAGGGAGAAGGCTCTCAGGTTGTCCCTTGGTGTGTGTGCATGTTGCGCGTGTGTCAAACCGGCAAGTACAGCAAGGCAGCCTGAAATCCAAGGAGCCTAAAGAAGAGGGAGACAGCCTCCCCCTTTCTAATTTTCCTGGGCAGAAGCGCCTTTCAGTAATGTTGCTATCAACCCAACTTTTTGGCCAAGAGGGGTGGAAGCGTTTCTGCCGAATGGCCATCAGGGTTGGGTGACAAGGACATTTTTTTTTGTTTTTGCCAGTTTTTGCCCCTTCCTGCTCCTTTCCTGAAAGGCTGCCTGGAAGGAAGCAACTCATGAGCTAAGCAGGAGGTCGGACAGAGTTGGAAGGGACCTTGGAGGTCATCTAGCCCAACCCCCTCCCTGTTCCAGCAAGAGATCTGATACCATTCAGGACAAATGGCTGTCCAGTCCCTTTCGGAAACCCTCCAGGGACGGAGCCCCCCGCACCTTCTGAGGCTGCTTCTCACCGTGGGATTGCTGGGGTGGGGTGGGGGGTTCGCCCACGTAGGCGAAGAGCCCCTCTCCTCCCAGGCCAGCCTCGGGGAAGGACGGGGCTTGGGGCGGGAGGGGAGCGTTTTAAGAAGCCGGGGAAGCTTCTCGGATAAGCCTTGGCGCTTCTCTCCGGCTTCACTTCCAGCCTAAAGTGAGGCACGGCTTCGGGTGCCCGTGAGGTCAAAAAAGTCAAAATGGCGGCCTAAAAGTCCTCACAGGCCTCGCTTTCTCCTACGAGGCGCTGCCCAGCAAGCCTTCCGGTCCTGGCCGGCCAGGCGTTGGATCCCTTTGGGCGCAATGGCGCTCCGGGCGACCCCTGCCTCGCTTCTCCTCCCGCCCCCCGCATCACCGGCTCCCACCAGCCCTCCTTCCATTTCCAGCCTTGGACTAAAAATTGTAATTTCTCTGTAAAAAAATTATAACGCGCTCGCTTTGCGGAGACAGCTAAGAGGTTGTCAGGATTGCTCAGCGGAGGAAGCAAAGGAGTAGAAAGGAACTAAGCGGTTTGGAAAGGCGCAGGTTTTAAGTAAAGGCCGGACGGAGGGCCCTTCCATCTCCCACCTCCCACGCCCCCAATTGTTCCGAGGGTTTGCTTGCAACCTGCGCCCCAAAATCTCCCTTTTCCCGGCCACCCGCACTCTGCCGCCTCGCAGTGAGGTTCAACCCAGGCGCGAATCGCCGACTTCGAATAGACCTCCATGGCTGCCTTCCCACGACCCACCAACTCGGGTTCCTTCTTTCAACCCGGGTTGGCGCGAAGTCCCCGGACCGTTCGAAGCACCACAAAAAACGGGTTCGCCCAACGGCCCCGCGCGAGGCAGGAAAAAAATCTCCAGCCTGCTGCGTTTGAAACGCGGATCGGCTGGGTGTGCGAACGCACCGTATCGTCAGACTTGCGAACCCCCAATGCCCGTGGGGTTTAGGGAACGGGGTTAAACATCGGACGGCAACACGATCCCGGTCTCTGGAGCCGAAAGTTCAGGGTCTCCCTCGGGGCAATTCCCCGGCCGACTCAGCTCCTGCGGCGGAGCCCGAGTCGCCTTCTGTCGGCCACGGATATCTGCCGGCTGCCAGGACTAGGGCCAATTCGTCCTTCTGTTCCCGCGTCGGCGGAGGGAGCCGTTTTAAGGGTCTCCCGGTGACTGCGGCCCCTTCAGAGCGGGGGGGAGGGCGGCCNCGGAGGGAGCCGTTTTAAGGGTCTCCCGGTGACTGCGGCCCCTTCAGAGCAGGGGGGGAGGGCGGCCCACCCCAAAACCCGCGCTCACCTCCCACGGGCGGGGACAGCGAGAGGCGCGGAAGGTCTGGAAAAAGACAAAATAAAATCAAAATAAAATATTTAAAAAGCTTTCTGATTTCGAAGGCTGAGCCCCAATTCCTCCTCATTTGCAGCGGCCCAGGGGAAACCAGTTTGGGGTCGGGAGGTTTTAGGGGAATAAAAATTTCCGGAGGGAGCCGATCCGTTTTGAAGAGGGGGAAGCAATTGGGGTGGACGGCCGGATCCTACCGCTCGTGTCCAAGGGAGAAAAAAGGCGAGGGTGGCAGAGGCGTATTTCAATCACAGCCCCCGCTTCCACTGATCACGCGGGACGGGCTTTGCGTGCTAGTGGAAGGAAAAGGCTGTAAGTTGGGTGGGAGACGGAGAAGCCACGCAAAAGAGAAGCGGCTCTTCCTTAAAAAACGGCCCCGCACCCTCGGTCTTTCTCCGAAGGAGCAGCAACAGCCGCCCGCCTAGAGAAGACGCGTCTCCAAGGATCCGGCCCACGGAAAGGCCTCGCTCTTGGACCCGGTGAGCGCACGCTGAGCCGCCGGCCGTGCCGGTTCTCCGCCGCCGCAGCCAAGACGGATTCGGACCGGCCAGCTGCCACGGCCGGTTGACTCTCTTTCAGCAAAGTGCTCGCGAACGCTTTTGGGCTCAATCGTTCCGCCTCCCTTTATTCACAATCTATAAAGTTATTGATTTTATTATTATTATTGTTATTATTATTATTATTTTAAATATCTCTTTATATATACAACAACCAGAAATGTACAGAGGCGCGAGAAAGATTTCAAAAAAGTTCCTCCGGCCTTGATATTTTCTTTTCTTTCTTTTTTTTTGAAAACGAGTTGGCGAGAAAATCCCTTTCCGGTCGCTTTTCTGTGCTAGAAGCCGAAGTCCGAGGCAGGAGAGGGAGGGAGGGAAGAAGGAAGAGAAAGGAAGGAAGGAATGAAGGAACGAAGTAAGAAAAAGAAAGAAAGGAGAAGGAAGGAGGAAAAAGAAAGGAGAAGGATCTTTCTTGCCTCCTTCTTTCTTGCCTCCTTCCTCAGGGGTTTCGCTTCCTCTTGGCGACAACCAACGGGCTGCGGCCAGCGGAGGGGCGACTGGCCCGGCCAGTCCCGGGCCTCCTGGAGCGGCGGACGGGGCCGACGATGGAGCGGGAACCGGAGAAGGGCCGAGTCTATTTACAAGCGCGGGGGGCCTTTGGCTTCCCCGCCCCGGGGCGCCGCGTGAGAAGCCAGTCCGGGAAGCTGGACCCGCGGCCTCGGAAACCGTCAGGGACGGCCGCCGCCGACAAAGAAGGGACGTCAGGCCGGCGGAGAGTCTCCACGGGCGTGTAGAAGGCGGGCGCGCCGTAGGTCTGCGAGCCCAGCACGAAGGGCGAGAGCACGGCGGCCGGGCCGGGCAGGAAAGGCAGCTGGGCGGCGCACACCAGCCCGCCGGCCGAGTGGCTGTAGGCGCCGGGCGGGCCGTGCATGGCCAGGCCGTGGTTGACCATGGGCGGGGAGTGGCTGAGCGGGCTGAGCGCCCCGGAGAGGCCCCCCGCGCCCCCGCCGGGCCCGCCGCCCACCCCGCCGGCCCCGCCGGGCCCGCCGCCCCCGCCGCCCGTCGGGGCGCTGGTGTCGGCGCCGGGGTTCTGCTTCTTCCACTTGGTGCGCCGGTTCTGGAACCAGATCTTGACCTGCGTCTCGGTCAGGCTGAGCGAGAGCGCCAGGTTGAGGCGCTCGCACACCGACAGGTACCGCGTGGCCTTGAACTTGTTCTCCAGCGCCACCAGCTGCTCGTAGGTGAAGGCAGTCCGCGCCCGCCGGGGCTTGCCCGACTTGGAGTCCGAGCCCGGGCGCTTCCGCTTGGTTTTGCCCCCCGACGGCGGCGTGGCGGCCTGGCCCTGGGGCGGCTGGGGCGACGGTTGCCGGGGAGGCTGCTGCGGGAGCCCCGAGGCGGCGCCGGCCTGCTGCCGCGGCGGGCTCCGGCCTTCCTCCGCGCGGAGCCCCCGGCCGGCCTCCACGGCGCTGCCGCCGCCGCTGCCGTCGCTGTTACAACTCTCCTCGCTGCCCGGCTCCTCTTCCTCCTCTTCCTCCTCCTCTTCCTCCTCCTCTTCCTCCTCGTCCGGCGCTTCGCTCTCGGGGAGGGGGCTCTCCCGGTGCACCGATTCCAGCCCCGCCTCGTCGCTCGGGTACAGCTCGCCGGACTCTGCGCGGAAAGGAGAGAAAGCTCGTCTGCGGGGCCCCGAACCACGGGCAGCCCTGTCGGGGTGGGGAGCCGGGCCCGTCCCGGGACGTCTCTCTCCCTTCAGCACCACGGACAGAGGCGTCTCGGGAGGGCCGCCAACCCCCAAAGAGCCGCCCAAGGAAGACCCATCAATCTCCCTGGGCCGCCCGCAAGAGAGGAGGGGTCCAAACGACCCCCCCCCGGACCCCCCCGCCCAGGCCCTGCTTCTCCTCTTCCAGCCTGGCCTGCTTGGCCCAGCGAAGGTGGGAACTTCCCTGAATCACAGGGCGAAAGGGGGACTCGGGCAGCCCGCTGTTCCGCAGGCAACCGGGGTCAAAGGGGGCCGGCAGGGAAAGGAAGGAAGGCGGCGGCGTTGGGAGCCCCCTCGCTTTCCTTGCCTCTCGCAAACACGGACCCAACACGGAGTCTCCCTCCCGGCTATCTTACCTGGAGGGGATAAATAGCTTGCGAGGCCCGATCCTGGTCGGGACAGCTGGGAATCGTGGAGGGCCTCTGAGGAGGAAGGAAGGAAGGAAGGAAGGAAGGAAGGAAGGAAGGAAGGAAGGAAGGAAGGAAGGAAGGAAGGAGCAAGGAAGGAAGGAAGAAGCGCTTCTCCCGGCCATCTGAATCGCCCACGCGACCTCCCTCGTTTGGGCCTGGAGCAACTCTTCCCGGCGAACCACCGACCCCGGGATCCGCTCTCCCCTGCCCAGCCTTTCTGAAGGCCGCCGGGGCGTCTCGCTTCTGCCTCCGCCGGCGCNAAGGCCGCCGGGGCGTCTCGCTTCTGCCTCCGCCGGCGCTTGGCCGTGATCCGCAGAAGGCCAGAAGCCTCCAACCGCCCCACCATCTCTCCCACTCGAGCCTCCGCAGCCGCAGCGGAGCGGCCGGGGTTCCCGTTGCTTGGACCGCGGCTGCGATCCGGTGGGAGCGCGAGGGAAGGCCGCCGTTTCGCGGATAATCGCGCCCTTGGCGCCGGTGGAGCGACGCAGCCTTCCCTCCCCGGAGGCTTGGCGGAGCTCCGGACGTCCCGCCGGAGCGGGACGGGGGAGAGCCAGCGCTTCGGCATCGAAACGAACCCGGGTCCCATTCGGAATGCCGGGGGGACGTTCCCAATGGACCCAAATTTGCAAGGAGGCCCGGTTGTGCCTTTCAGGCGCCTGTGTCCCTGGAAGCGAAGCCCAGAACCAGATTGTTGGGCCGAAATCCTTTTCCTTGAGCGACGTGGCTAGAAAATTGAAACAGGACCGACTGACTTCTGAGGAGCAACCCGATTTCTGACCCTGTTTGGGGGACGGGGCTGGCGCGGGGGGGGGGGCATGTTCAAGCAGGAAGGGGGCAACCTGAAGGAAAGGACGCCGCGGGCTGGGCGGGACTCATTGCTGCGCTCCACTTAATGGCTGGATGTAACTTGAAGCGGCAGAAGGGAGAGCCTGCATGTCTCAGACGGGACCGAAGCGAGGCCTTAAGCGCGTTCCCTCCCCCCCACCCCGCTTTAATCCAATTCGAAAGACCCCGAGGGAGCGTCCGGGCCAGGAGCGGAAGGAACGGACGGAAAAGAGCTTGAAGGTTTATTGGGGGGTGGGAGGCGCTAGTTCCACTTTCCACCTTTCCCTGGCCCGATTCTCACGCCGAGCTTAGAGCTTGGGCTCAGCCTGAACAGGGCCACCCCACGCACTCGCCGCCCGCCCGCCCGCCCGCTCAAGGCCAGGGTCAGTGCTCTCCACCGCCCACCGCAGGCCTCCCCCGCCCCGGGCGTCCCTTCGAAGTCGGGGAAGGGGAAACTTTCGGAGGAGGGGAGAATTTCAGCCTGGCTTTGTGCGTGTAAACCAGGGGCGGGAAAGTCCGGGCCAAGACGGGACGGGTGGGGACCCGTCGCTCGATGCGGTGGGCGGTTTGGGGTTGAGAAAGTTGCTTCTCTCGGGGGAGGGTATAGCCAGGCTCTCTCCGGCTGGGGAGGGGGCGCGGAGGGCAGCGGGGTCTGGGAAGGGGTGTCTGGAAGAGCGGGGCAATCTGGCCACCAGGTCGATAGCCCAGCCTAATAAGTGTAATAGGTTTTAATCGAGTCATTATCCGAATTTGGGCCCTATAATTTAGATGTTAGGCCGGCCTTTGCAAGGTGGTTGAAAGAGATATGCACAGTTCGATAATAGGATATCGACCCGCCTCAGCCCGACAGGCCAACTCCGGGGCGATTTCCCTCCATTATGCAGCCTCTTTACGCGGCTAAGCACATTTCGCTTTCAATGTAATCGAAGGAATTTAATTGTTTTTTCCAGAGATAACCGGCGTTTTGTCACAATTAGTCTGATTTGCCCTAAAAAAAAAAAAGAAAAAGGAGCGAAAGGTGGGGGGCGGGAAAGAGAAAATTGAATCTGTCGCCGGAAGCAAAAGGGCCTTAGCAGGGAAGGCGAGGAAGGAAGGAAGGAAGGAAAGGGGGAGGAGGAGGTTCAAGAACCAAGAAAGTTCTGGCAACGCGAGGCGGTCTGGGAAATCCGGCTTGGGCATCCCCAAGGCGGATCCCCGGGACCGGCGTTGCAGCGCGGCCCGGCCGCGGCTTCCCTTTCCCTTCTCCCTCTTGTTCTCTGGGAGCAGCGCCCGTTTCGGGCTCCGGGACACCCAGAGCGGATTCTTTGGGGCCCCGTTCCTCCCCCCGCCTCCCCCCGCGCTCTGGCTCCTCCGCAGAAAAGCCAAAAGAGACCGGGGCACTTTCTCTTGGCCCCGGGCGCACCGCGCTGGAGAAGCGGCTGGCGCGGCGGGGTCTTGCCCGGCGCAAACTTTTCCCTCAACTCTCTCCAAAAGAGCCCCGCTCGAACCGCCTTCGCCCTGGGCCTTCCGCAGGGGCTCGGCCTCCATGCCGGTCTCCGGCTGCTCCATCTATCTGTCCGGCGCAAGGTGGGGACTTTCCCGGGCCGGGGAAGGCTTGCGGCGGCTCTGGGAAGGATCTTGGATGCCCTGGCCAAGAGTTTTGTGCCCGACTCTTGTCACACACCCGCCCCCCAAAAAAGCTTCCCCGCGGGAGCGGGACTTACTGCGCCCGTCGAGCGGGGGTTTCCTCCTGCCTGGCTGGAAGTCGTCGGCCGCAGACTTGGGCTCGGCGCCCGCCTCCTCCGTCTTCTCCTCGGCTCCCAGCGCCCCGGGCGCCGCCGCTTTGTAGAGCAGGGCGCACTGCCTTCGGCCCTTGCTGTTGAACTTGTTGGGGTCCAGGATGTCCAGCACGGAGAAGGAGGTGGTCCGGTGCACGACGGCCACCGCGGCGACCGCCCCCTCCGGCCCGGGCAAAGTGTGGCTGCCGCCGTTCTCGCTGCCCGGCCTGTCCCGGCTCACCGGGCACGAATAGACCGGGGACAGGTCGCTGCTGGGCGCCAGGCGCTGTTCCGCGTGGCTCTCCATGCCGTCCTCCCGCCAACTGCCGGACCCGTCTTGTCCCAGGAGGCGCTCCGGTGGGCTCCCTACCGCCGCCGCTGTCGCTGCCGGAATATAGACGTCACCCACCTGAGCCTGGTCTCGGCTCGCGTTCATGCCCCCCGCCTGCTCCCCCTTCTCCCGCCTCCGGATGACTTCCTTCCTTGCTTCCTTCCTTCCTTGCTTCCTTGCTTCCTTGCTTCCTTCCTTCCTTCCTTCCTTCCTTGCTTCCTTGCTTCCTTGCTTCCTTCCTTCCTTCCTTCCCTCCCTCCCAATGGAGGAGGAACTTGGCAGAGAAAGCGTGGCGCGAGGCGGGAAGAGGAAGCTTCTCTTCAAAGGGTCCGCCGCTTCTCCTCCTCCTCCTCCTCCTCCTCTTCCTCCTCCTCCTCCTCCTCTTGGGACAACCTGGGTGTTTATTCCCCCACCTTTTCCTGGGACTGCGGCTTATTTATGCATTCATATTTAGCGCTGGATGGTAATTGACTACAAATTAATCCCTTGCCCATAATGACCCGCAATCTCCCTTTCCGGAGGAGACCCCCCAGGAGCTCGGAGGAGGAGAAGGGGCGGGGGGGGGGCTTGGCGGCGGCGGCGGAGAGCGTGAAGGATGGCCGGGATGCTGGAGATATACTTAGCTGTCAGCTCTGTTTCAACGCCCCTCCACTCATCTGGAAAGCATCTAAATAGCCTTATTTGGAGCAGGGGGGAGGAGGGAGAGGAGGCCGGCTTTGAAATAATTGAGGGATCCAGAGCAACGCCGCGATTAGGCGCCTCCGTGTGCCCCCCCCACTCCCTCCTCCGCGGGGGACGCGCGTCGTTGGCTCGAGCAACGCCTTCCCAGCCAGCGCTGTGGCTCCTGGGCCGGACGCACCTGCCCAGCTGGATTTTAGGATCGCCCTCCCCGGAGTAAATGTCCTTTCCACGAGACAAGGAGCGAGNCCCCCCCCCGCAGCCCGTTAGGAAACCCCAGCGGGGCTCGGCGAGGCAGTTCCGAGCCTTTCACACAAGGCCGGGAAGGACGCGCGTCAGGCGGAGCGAGATCCAGGCTCCTATCCTGGTGAAATCTGGGCTGACCGCAGAAATGGTCTTTCCCCTATTAGAATTAAAATCGCCAAGAACAGTGGGATTTCAGGAAGGATCGGTGGCAGCTCCAGATTTACCGCCAGCCAAATTAGGGGAGGGGGCGATAAACGCAACCCACCTGCCCCGTCTCGTATGGGAAACCCCCCGAGGGTGGAGTGAGGGGCAGCTGCCCCGTTCCTGCCTCGCGTTCCTTGTGCCTTTCCCGGACTCCCTTCTCCCGCTCCTACTCCGGATCCCTGCTTCTCTGCTTAGTCTGAGGGGCGGGGAGGTATGGGGGGAAATGAGGGCGATGCCCCCCTCCCCTGTTTTTGAGGCGGCGGGTAGTGGCACCCACAAGGGCAGGGCCGCTTGTAATGACCGCGAGCAACGATCCTTTGGCAAGGTGGGCGTTAAAACCCGGGCCAAGCCATCAGGTGCGTTGCTGGCCCGGCTGGGCCTCGATTGGTCCGTCGGCTGAAGGGGGCCTGAGGGAGCCCCGCAGGGAGGTGGGCAGGGCTCCCGCCGAGGGTCAGGCACAGGACCGGCCGTGGTGGCTTCCTCGGAGAGGCCGGACAGGCCGAGGGCAGGACGGGGCTCTCAGTCCGGCTCGGAAGGGCCTGCAGGTTCCGAGAAGCGGCACCGCGGCCCAGAGGCCCCCTCCCGGGACAGGAAAAGGGGAGACCCCCCAGAAAGGCACTTTGGGGTCCCCTCGGTTCCCCCGCTCAGGCGGCGGCGGCGGCGGCAGTCCTCGCCTGGCGCCTAATCACAATTGATTGCCAATTAGGGCTTCATTTGCGCCATCGCCCCCCCCCCGCTTCTCTTGCCTCGGGAAAGTTGGGGGGACGCCCGAAGCCTCGAGGGGGCCTGGCAGGCGAGGGGAGGCCGCCCACCGAGTGCCAATCCCGCCGCCTTTTCTGCACCGAGACTTAACTGGAACGGCCCCCTCGGGCAAAGCCCGCGGAGGACGGCGCTTCTACGGGGAGGCCTTGGCGCTACTCCCGGCTGGACCGGAGGCCAATCGCCCAGCTCCGCAGGCCACGAGGGTGGGTGGGTGGGTGGGGGTAGGAGGAGGAGGAGGAGGAGGAGGAAAGCCTCGCCAGCAACCGCTCGCGACAGGCNGAGGAGGAGGAGGAGGAGGAGGAAAGCCTCGCCAGCAACCGCTCGCGACAGGCCCTGAAGGCGGGGAGGCGGCCTGGGGGGGTCCCCGTAAGAGCATCGGGGCGGCCTTTCCGGGAAGGGCTTGGTGGGCAGAGGGGCGAGCTGGGTGGACAAAAGGCGGCGGGGGGGTCCCTTTGCTGCCTTGCTTTCGCGCCCCCCCCCCCCGTCTCCCTCCCCTCCCGGCTCGAATCGNCCCCCCCCCCCCGCGTCTCCCTCCCCTCCCGGCTCGAATCGGGAGCCCCAAACTTCCTTTTTAATTAGATCTTCCCAAGTCCAGCCAACAAATGAACCTGCTCCTTTTGACCATTCATCACCGGCCTCGAAGCCGCGGCGGAGGCAGAGCTCTGGGGTAATTAAGGACATTTATCGTGGTGGTAAAACAGTTTAGCAGCCCTTGTTATATGGGGAAGGTCACTGGGATGGATTTACAGGGGGGCAGCGGGCGGGCAGGCGGGAGGCCGGGCCGGTGCATTCGGCGGGGAGGGGGATTCAACCCCCGCCAGCCCAGCGAATTGATCAGAAACGCGCGCCTGGGAGCACCGAAAGGTCACTGCGGGAGGAGGCCAGGCTCTTGGGCGGGGGGCTGCCGCAGGGTGGATGGGGGCAAGTGGAGGAATGGCCCGTCACCCACTGTGGGGGGGGCGATTCCCGGAATGGGGGGGAAGTAAGGCTCGGAGACTCCCCCCTTCCTTAAAACCACCCTGCCCTTCCCGCGTCTGTCTGTAGGCGCGCACAAATCCACGTGCACACACACACGCGCGCACACGTATGTATACCAATATATATATATGGGTGTGTTATCTATTGGCAGCGTTTCACTCTTGGCGACCAGAAAGAATCTGGTGCCGTCGGTGGGTCTCCTTCCTAGGAGCGAGGTGGGGTTCAGGGGGCGCTTTCCATAGTTTAGGATGCCACCCGCCCTGGTTGGCACAAAGCAACTCACTGGAGGGCGGGGAAGGATATGCGCCCGCTTCTCTCTCAGATGCGCAACTTTCAGAGTCTCTCTTGGCAACTTTAAGACTTTTGGACTTGTGGCTGGAGAATTCTGGGAGTTGAAGTCCACAAGTCTTACAGTTGCCAAGTTTGGGGATCCCTGGCTTTGGGCTCCAGTGAGCCTTAATCCGCCACTAGGCCGCTTCAGGAGGGCGGGGGGGAGGTCGCAGAGCCGACCACTCGCTCTCCCGCCAGCCAGGCGAGAGAGCGACTCCCGCTAGAAAGAGCTAGAAAGAAATAGCTCGTCTTTTCCTGTGCAGGGAATCCGAGGAGAGGTGCCCGGTGTTTGCTGCCTTCCGCGGCCCAACGGACGGGCTTTTGAGCTCCTGGACCTTCACAGCGCCCCTGCGAGGTAGGCTCAGGGGAGAATCGGAAGCCGGCCTTTCGGTCTTCCTTTCGCGGTCCCTCGCCAAGCGTCCAAGTCACGTCGGGACGCCTCCGGGGTGCCTTTTTGGCGGATCCGGCGAAGCAGCGGGGAAATGTCCGGCCTCCAACCCAATCCCTTGCCCCTCTCCCCCTTGCCTTCCAGGGGGCGCCTCAGCATCATCATCTCCTCCTCCTCCTCTCCAGAAGACCTTCTTCCTTCTAGCACTGATGATGTTCCCTAGTTGGGTAATGAAACGTCTGCAAGAAAACAAGCAAGCTCAGAGAGCATCAAGGACCCCACCGTTCTCCTCCTCCTCCTCCTCCTCCTCCTNCAGAGAGCACCAAGGACCCCACCGTTCTCCTCCTCCTCCTCCTCCTCCTCCTCCTCTTCTTCCTGCTGGGCACCCTTGCCTTCTCCACCGGGATCTCCTCCCCAGGTAACCACCCTCAGGCTTGTAGCGCACCTGGGAAGTTTTGCTAGGCAAACAGGAACCTGTCGAGGCGGCGCCTGTTGCGCCTCGGATTTCTGGTTTCGTGTTCGCGAGGGGGGGCAACCCCCGATATCCCCCCCCCTCAAGGCCGCCAGCCAGAGGCTGGGACGCAGCGCTGCCC